>JAPDSC010005166.1:41277-60474 GCA_026290005.1 Latrodectus geometricus
TATATATATATATATATATATATTATCTGCTGATGTTCATGACAAGAATTATAAGCAATCTTCATTGTTTAAAACCTCTATAGATAATCTGAGCTTGAGCATACTTATACTAAAGAATTCATCATTTTAGCCTCAATTTTTTAAATTTTTTCAATTGGAAACTTAAATGTTACTTTACAGTTACTTAAAATTGAATTTTGATATTATTATTTTAGCACGTATTTTTATTGATGGGGTTAAATCTTTCACTTTACAAAGATAATGAATTTAGATTTTTCACAGAAAGATAAATTCAGAATAAATATAATTAAATTTCTATTTAATAGATTTTTTAAAATAATATATATAAAGTACAACTTAAATTTATTCTGAAAATATTTATGGAAATTTTTCAGAATAAATTTAAGTAGCTTTCAGATTTAAATAGCTAATAAAAAGCTGGATACGATAAAATGTATACTAAATTATTTTGTACTAAAATACTTTTCGCATTTGAAAACTTTTAAATTAAATTATATCAAAAGCGTAATTTAAAACAAGAGCTATATGAAAATTATCTGTATATTTCAATGATTAATCAACCATTTTCGTATAAATAGCTAATTTCATAATAAAATATTAACAGGCTGAATTTAAAATATATCTTGAAAGCATAAAAATACAACAGAGAATTTAATAAACAAATTGTAACTGACTGGTTTAATAAAACGAAAACCTATCTGACATTCTACTGCTATCGATGCATCTCCACAGAATAAAATTGAAACAAGAATTCCATGTTGAAAGATGACGAAGTCACACAGAAACTTAATTAATTTTCATTTCGGAACATTGAAATTCAACTCAGCTTTCTTCCAGAGTTAATTATTTAACGACGTTATATTAAGTAACACAGTTTAAAAATTTCTTTTCCTTAAGAAAAATTAATTTGTTAAGAGTTTGGTGCTGATATTGACTTAATTAACGGATACATCTAGGTATTGATTAATTTAAAATATAGGAATCATTTTCTGTGTTAGAAGTAACAGAGCTCTCATTATTAATAAGAATGATATTGTTATCTTTGGAGAAACTTATTTCATTTAATAAAATAAAAAATATAAATTCTTGTAGGAAAGAATTCTAGGAATTTCAAACTGCTTTATTTAATTAAATGAAAGATTTAATTTAAACCTACTACATGTTTCTAAAATAATGTTTTACAAGCTGTGTTATAAAAGTGCTTGTGAAATATACTTTTCTAAAAAACAAACTATTTACACCACTTTAATTTTAAAGTGTTTTAATATAAAGTTTAACACAAGAAATCTGTCAGACCTTAATATATATTTAAAATATATATTGTATGTTTTGAAAATTTGCGCTTTTCTCATCTAATATTTAATTTAAAATCTAATGATTATCCACCCCCACACGAATATATAGCCTTACTTCGGAATAATATATTCATATTATAGAAGAAATTAATAAAGCACTATTGAAAGTAACACAATGGTTAATTTTTATTTTAAATGTTTGCAATTAATGTGTCAACATGTAATTTACAGAATGCATATATTTTTGCGTAAAGTTAAAATTTTTTAAACTTATATGCATTTTTTATTCAAACATAAGCCGCCCAACATGTCTAGTGGTTAGCGTACCTGACTTCAGATGGGTGGGACGTGGGTTCGAATCCTGTTTCGGGAATGAATATACTTTCTCTTTCTTGTCTTTGACCTTTCTTTGTGTGTGTGAATGGTTGCCTACCCTATAAACGGGTACCTATGGCATGTGTGTGCTGAGGAAGTTGGACTCCACACCAAATATGGTTTAGTTGGAAAAGTGGAGCAACGCACCCCATATTGCCAGCCTGGCTGGCATACGACAACAACAACAACAACAACAACATTCAAACATAAGGAGGTTTGATATAATATGCAGAAAGTATGTCTGATTTTAGTAAATGAGTTGAAAAAGAAAATAATATGCCCATAACATTAATTATTTGCAAAATTTGTATGTTTATATTATTTTCTTGTATTAATGTATGAAAATTATTTCTTTGCTCTATATTTATGTTATATAATCTTATAGTTTTGTTTAGTTTTTACTCATTTGACACTTTGTTTTGCAAACGAGGGCTAATTGTACTTGGATCTATAGTTTAAAATGGATTTCAAACTACAAACACCTAAGCTTAGTATGAGATTCGAACTCAGTTACTGATAAATGCATTAATTGAATTAAACGCATTATGAGTGCAACCTATTATTCCCCATTAATAGTCATTTTATAATTTGAAAGTGCATTTTAAATGTCATCCTTACACTTAACTGTATCTATTTAATATTATGATATATGTAAAATTGTATTTATTAATTCATTTCTTTTATGTTGTGTAGAATAAATAAAATCAGAAATTCTGTTTTTTAATATATTTAATCAGTTATAAAGATGATGGAATGACTATAATTAACAAGGGAAATAATAAAATGATTTAAAATTGTTTTTTCATCAAGGAAAATAGGAATCGGTAAATATTTAAATTTACCATATCTCCTTTTCCTCTGTGATTTGTTTTATTCCCAGCGTTCTCTTTATATTATAACTAAATGCAAAGTAAAGTGCCTTAAGGAATACAAACACAGATTTTTAACCTGTAAAAAGTAGAATTTGAAAGTATACGAATGCATATACATATAAATGTCATTCGTGCTGTTAGAATAATCAATTACTTTACAGAAACACCAATGCTAAAATTGAATTTAAACAAATATTTGCTTTACCATATTTCAAAAACTGCAAACAATTAGTGAATTCATAAATAATATCCAGGGATTAAAGTACAAACAAGAATGACAAACTGAATGCAGGTATATATCTGTAAAACGGAAACTATTTTTCTAATGTATTTAAGAAATTAAGATTTGATATTTTTGGTATCATGATATATTTTAAATTATAATTTTGACTGGGTTCATTGAATTGAGAATCGGTTAAATATAAAAATAAACTGTATCACTTCGTTTTATTTTTCCTTAAAAAGGCTTAAGTATCTTAGGTATAATTTACAAATTTTCTGAGGAAAATAAGGTTTGATAAGAATAATGGAAGGTTGAATACTTACAGAAATGTTTTTAAAGTTTACAAGAACTTTGTAAAAGTGAAGTAAAAAATTCAATGCAATTACTAAGAAAAGTTGTATTTATAGTTCAAAAGATTATTAAACATAATATTATGATTCAATGTATGCTTACTTCTGAATAACATTTTAATTTAATTATTATTATTTTTTTTATATTTAAATTTTTCCTGATTTTACAGATGGGCTCAGGAATATCTTTCACAATTGCGATGAACAATTTTTTTATGTAATTAGATTTATATTTTCTTATTTTAAAATGTTTGTTTTTCCAACAACATTTCTTTTTTTTTCTATCTTAATTTATAGAATTTGTATACCTTAGAATTATTTTCTTTGAAAAATGTAACCCATCAAGTTAGCAAAACGCCACTTTCAGAGGTAGATTTAAATACGTTAATAGTAATATTAAATTTTAAATATAATCTATAGTTTTTAATCAAATTAAAGTTGACATCATCTACCGTTTAATTAAATTACCACAAATGTACTTATGAAATACGTAAAAAAATGAAGTTAATGTAAAAAATAACTGACGATATTATGGCAAATTATATACTAAGAAGATGAGTGATAAGACATGTTTCGTTAGTAATAAATTTGACATCAAGATCACTCTTTTCATAACAAAATGAAGGAAGTATCATTATTCACATTTAATAAAAATTGTATTGACAATATGAATTACATTAGGTGTCATCACACTCTAACGGTTAGACAGCGCTCATCTGAACGAATAATCTCGGGTTCTGTCCCATCCACTGTAAGCAACGAAGATGGAGATGGTGTTTTAAATTTTGTATCTAAAAATTTCAGGGCTGTTGCTTGTAAGATTTTTTTTTATCTTTAACATATGAATACGAACCATTGTCATTGAAGGACATCTCAAAATGACAGAACATGATGGGTATAAAATGCCTTAAAATAATTTTATGTCTTTGGGCTAACCAGTATTGTGTATCAAAAATATGAAATTCAATATGCATATCATTTAAAAGAAATATAACATATAATATATTATATTTTCTGATTATAAAATAAAAACTTCATTCAAGCCATATTTTACACTTATCGTAAAACATTTGTCTTTAATCTGAATTTTTATAAGCTTCTGAACAGTACATTAGTTTTAAATTAAAAAATGAAAATGAGTTCTTGAACTAAATGAAATATGATAATGTACAACTCGATTAACTACTGAATCACAGCAGCATGTTATAAACGACATGATATTATAAACAGCTCATTAAATAAATGATTTATAGAGAGGGAATTAATGACCTTACGAATCTATTTTTTAAGCAGTAAACGAATTAAATAATTACATCTGCGGAACAAAACTTAATTGTATCTTCTCTTTGCTTCCTCCAATCTAAGCACTTCATTTGTCAAATCTCCATATTATAAAAGAGCATCTGTAATCAATTCAAATTTTATTTTTATGTTCGCCTCCTAGGGGTGAATCCTTTTTCATTGAAATGAAACTCGATTTGCATAGACACCCGGATGGCAGAAAATTACAGAAGCATCCGATACAATGGAGGAAAAACATCGGAAAACGAGGTAAAAAAGAGATCACCATTTCCATTTCGTTTGTTGTTTGCTTGAGAAAATGTTTTGCTTCGCTTCGCGTGGGTTATTTTATGAATGCGATCAAGACTCATCGGCCAAATCTTTTCTGAAGACTCTTTTGCTGCTTCCGAGCAGTAAGTTGAGGGAGTTTTCTTTGTGCTTCTTATTATTTCTCTCTTTTTGTTATATCACGCTCCAGAAAGCTTGGGGAGAGAAAATAAAGAGAGACAGTCTAAGTGAACGAAGAGTTACGTCTCCCAGTGTGCGAGGCTGACAGTGTGTTTGTGTTCATTGATGGGATGGTTAAAATAGGAACGTGTCATATTTTCCAGGTTGAAGTATGCATAGTTTCTTGGGGAAAATAAAATTGATGAGGAAAAAGAAATTTTTCTGCTACACGAAAACAACTTTATATTAAGTTTGGTTTGGAAACAAAATGCACTGTAATAAAAAAAATAAAGAAATAATTTATGTATATGGGTTTATCTGGATTTGTAATTGCATAGCAATATTATCTATATAGTTTGATATTTTGAAAAAATGACATGTTTGCATGTTTAGGAAAGTTAAAGATACTTATACTTTGAAGATAAGTCAAGAGACAATTTAGTAAGGATATTTAATTCATTTTCAAATTGGCAGATACACAAATCATGAATTATTTCGACTATTTTTAAATTAATGATTGTGCAAAACTGAATGTTTTTTTTTTCAATTTTTGCAAATTTTTACTAAACTATACTTGCATGTAATATGATCATTAAGCTCCTTGGGCTAGGCGGCCATATATCATTCCAAATTAAATCACAACATTTTTTTTTTTTTTTTTTTTTTTTTTTTAACACAGATTTATTACATTTCATCGACTGAAATCAAGCTAAAATAATGTAACGCAGTGATCCCTTCAATTATCAATTTTCATATAATTTTTAAATTATTAGAATTACGTGTTTTAATTCCAAATACTACATATTTTTTATAATTAAGGAATAATTAGACAGAAAGTTCTTTTTGAAATAATGAAGTGAAAGGATTTTTATATTTCATGTGCAATAATGTCACTTAACTAAAATTCTACAGTACAATATATACATGCATTCTCTCTCATATTTGCACAAACATACACACACATTTGTATGTATGTATATATTTATATTTATATATATAATATTTAAATAAACGTAAGAATTTTCTTATCATGAAGAATTTTTTTGTAGTTTTCAAATACTTTTTGAATTATAATAATATAGCATTTAATAAGGAAATTCCTTATCTTAGGACAATCAAAAATTTTTCAATGAAATATAAAATATTCCTGAATATTTAAAAAGGAATATTTGGAATGACGAAATTGTTCATTGGAAAAACTTTACAGGAAGATTGACTATTCGATTTTGCATTATTTAGTGAAAAGTTATCGTATGAATTTAGTTTACTATGATCAGTTAGTATGGGAATAATGAAAAAAAACAAAATAAAGTACTGCAAAATAATACTGGTTTAAATGATAAATTTGTATTCAATAAAGAGAAAAGGATTAATGTGTTTATAAATTATTTAAGTATTATAATTAGGTATTTGCTAAAAATGTTTAATAGAAATAAGACATTTATATTTTTATATAAGCAAATTTTTCATTTATTTTAAATTTTTAACTAGCAAATAATCTGTACTCCATTTTTAACAAACAGACTGCTACATTTTATTTGAAATTTATTTAACCACCATAAACTTACACAATTATCAAAATCTATTGTATGATCACTTTGTATATTTTTTATCATTTTCAATTTTAACGAATATTTAAATCCCAAACAAAATAAATTGGTTTTTTGAGAAGAAAAACAACATATAACTTTTTGAATGTTCTAATTATATACTAACTTATTGAAAGATAAATGGTACTTAAATTGTCTGCAACACATTATACTTAATAATTACTTCTAATGATGTCGCATGATAATGTTTATTATAAATTTAGAATTAGACTGTCAGATTATATTTGATGAGACACAAAAACAATACTAATGAGAGAAAACTATAAGTTAATTGTGTTACAAAAAACATACATAATAACTACTATGTGAGATCATTAATATAATTAATCTAACATTTTTTTCATGTGAAACTAGGCATTCACGTTCCTATTTCTCAGAAGATTATAGTTAATTTTTTTAGCTTTTAATTTAATCACATATATTTACCTTAAAAACAGAAACTAAAATTTAATTAAAATTTTGTTATCGATGTTGAAGAATAATAATATATTTTAAGCGAGAAAAATTAATATCTTGTAACAAAATATATATTAAGTTTATCCTAGAAATTTAAAAATTGGAAGGTGTAATTAAATTTTATATGATTACTTCAAATGAATTAATTAAAATTGAACTATTTCAAGAAAAACAAATATATTTTCAACCTCAAAATGAAATTATAGTTTCATGGATCTAATTAAAATAATATATTTTGATCCAAAAATTTTGTGTGTGTATATATATATTTATAATTACCTACATATTTTTCCTAAACTTAATTTCAAGCAACTCAATGTTATCTAATATATGTAATCCATATATGTGTCCTGATAGACAGCAAGAGGTACAAAAGACCAGTTGTTCAATGCTAATTATATTTTTCTTTTACAGAGCTAGAAAAGAACAAACACTGAATTTGACTTACTCACTTTAAATAATTGATTCATAGAATTACTACTTTAAATAGTGAATTGTGATTTTATTGGTATCAAGATGGCTTATTATATCATGTTGATCAAAATATTTAACAGTGTTTTAAACGTTAAAACATTGAATTAAAAAATAGACACATTAAAATAATATAAATTAAATTAAGGAATTAAGTATATATCGTTTCCTCTAATATATAGATTGTAATTCATTATTTAATTAATTTAACATATGAATGTCAGTAAACATAATTTTGATCAGTGAAATATATTGAGTAGTCTTCTCTTATTCATGAATTCAATGAAATATGAATACTTAATTTAACATGAACAAAAATTAATTTTCATACATTCCCAAACTGAATCTTCTGTTATGTTATATTGATGAAATCATTAACTTAAATTACCAATTGTATTCCCTAATATTAGTGTAACGGTAATATTGATACATGTTAACATGTGGATCTAGTATTGAAAGTAACTTATTAATAATGCCTGTATCTCGATTGTTCGAGTATAAGCATTTGTTTAAATATTAGAAATATTCCCGTAATAACAAAAGTATTCCCTTTCTAGCAACAACAATATCATAAGGTTTAGACTAATATAAGAAAATTAGTTCATATATTTATTGATATAACCATCTACTTCGTCGCAAATTTGCCTCAAGTGTCTTGAAAAGAATTTTCTGCATATTAGAAACTTGCAAAATGAAACACGTAATTCCCTTGTCATCAAGAACTTTTGTCCCAAGTGTCTCGTAGTCAACCAATATAATCATTAACAAGAAGGTAGGCTACAGTTGCTGATGCCATGGCATTTGTTGGGAGGAGTTTATTTCCTATTCCACTTCTATCAAATTTCAAGACATAGTTCTCACTAACAAGTCAGTTATAAATAACCCATTGATTATTACTGCTGTTCTGTAATAATACGCAGTATTCCTGGATTATAAGTAGATGTTATTTTATGAAATAGTTTCTAATCCTTGGTATTGTATAGACAGAAATAATTATCTGCTTTTCACATGTCGGAAAATAAACTGGGAATAACATATCTAGAAACACAACAATAGTAGAAGTATTAAAATATTAAAAATGTATAACTATGTCAGTTAAAATCTTCGACGATCATCAATTTTTAAAAATTAGTTAATTTTCCTCCTCTGACGAAAGGCCAAAAGCAAACATTTAAAAAATGTTTAATTAAATCTCTTGAGAAAAATGTAGCAACAACCAATGTAAACTCACACACACGTACTTCTTACGGAGTAATTCTTTTTCCATATTGAATATTATTTCAACCCAATATGTTTTAGTTTCCCAAATCATAACAAAAAAATGTACACTTATGCTAAATAGTCCTTAAATTGTTTTTAAAATTAAATAATTGATACAATTGATATATTTACAGATTAATTAATTAAAAAGAGTTAACAATGATTTTTATTATTACTTTTAAATATCACGTATTAGGTATTTATTTTAAAACTGAACTTTATATGAATGTAGAAAATGCTTTTATACACTGCTAGATAATTGTAACTTTATTTATGGCGTAATTGGCAAATGGAAATAAATGTCATTTAATTCTATGATAATTGTATGTTTGGAATACGTAAATTAAATCAGCTTTTTATATTATTATTCTTTAAAACGAATGTTAAAAGTGTTCATCACCAATTTTAATGCAAATATGAATAAGAATCAAGTTTTTTTTTAATGTAAAATAATATTGGTGTTAATGAAGAGATTTCTTCAAATTTGAGTGTTATTAATTTATTGGTATTAGCAGGCCTTTTCCGGAAATGGTTTCTTAAAAAATATGAAGAGAAGACATTTGTATGAAGAAGAGTACCATAACTAAACAGTCATCAAAGAATACTTTCAACATTTTAAGATTTAGTGAGTGAAGGTAATCAGTCTTGCTGAAACCAGATTCATATAAATATTTTTTCAACTTTATTTATAATAATAGAAGATGTGAAATTCACATTCTCATTTTCCGTTTTCCTGGGATGCATAATCCTTAATTTGTTTCTGAAATAAGATTGAAAACTTGGAAGAAATTCTTATGTAATACAGCGTTAAAATTTAGAAAATTAATTAATGAGTGGATGGTAAGTAATAAAATCAGTTTCTGAAAACAAATTACTGATAAAAATAGTAATATAAATTATTTTTACTTCTTCATATACGTAAAACATAATTTAACAATTCATATAAGCATCTGGATTATAGCAGTTTATTGCATTCCCCTATACTAACATTCTGAATTGCCAAAATGAATATGTATTTAAGTTACAGTAGCAGCAGTGAAATTTAATATAAAATAGAAGTATGCTGCGTGGGATCTGACCACAAAGAAAACAAAAATATAGCAAAAATAAAATAAGCTACGAGTTTCAATATACCTGGAGAATAAAGGGAAAGTGCATCCATTCCAAGTAGTTCATATATCTTAATCCGAGAGAAAAGATGCTGAGCAGGATCGCTGAGGCAGCACAACTTGGCAACAAAGGAGTGTAGCATGATATGTGGTATAACTCTGGGATATTACGTTTTATCGGATTAATAAGGGTTCTATCCAACGACGTAAATAACATCGTCACCACGCTAAAATGTATAGACAGAGAAGAGGAATAAGAAAAGAGTCTAGCTAGCACGCAATACTGTGACATAATAACAAAAATTACGACACTAAAAAGAGAAAAAATAACTTGGTCTCCAGTGGATTGAAGAAAGAAAAAAGAAAGACTACGTTTTATTATCAAGCAAAATTCTCTAAGGAATATACAGAGTTAGCTGATTTCCAGTACCATTCGGTATATATTTCTGTCAGAAGTATAGGGTTGCCATATTAAGTACCCACTATATAATAGTCACATGCGCGCTAAAGAAATAAATTAATATAAATCTTCTCAACACATATCTATAGGTTACTTATATATTTAACTACACGAGTATGATTTATTTTAACTCCAAACAAGAGCTTTAATTTTTCTCTACATAAAATTTTATACAGCAGTAGAAATATGATTGTTTTCAATATTCAAAATATACATATATATCACATTCAAACACATGTATATATAGAATTTTACAATATTTGAAGTTTTAAATTAAAATGTATATGCTTTTTCCTTGTCTTTAATTAATACTGAAAAATCAACGAGATTGGAAAAAGTACGATTACAATAAAGATTTTTACTGTAATTGATACAGGATAAAAATTTCAACATTTGATAAGAAGGTATCAAATGTAGAAATTTTTATCATTCAACTTTTGTGTAGAAATACTGTAAGAATTATTTACTTTCGAAGAAACATAATTTAACAAGCCTTAATGGTATTTTCTTCATAAGTTATAATTTCAATGCATTTTCACACTAAAAAATATATAATTGTTGACTTTTGAATTCAAACGAAATTATTATGAATAAAAATGATTTTCATTTTTATAAAATTGTTATTTGCTATTTCTTTATGTGTTTTAATTATTGTCAATATTTAAGATTTTTTTCTTATTTATTAACTCTTTACTATCACTAAATATAAGTATTAATTGTATTTATATTTAAATATTGAATATCTTAAGTGGTACAATTAATAAAACTAATATATTGTTCTGATATTTGAGGGTTTAATATTTTAGCATTTGCTTTCCTTAATATATTTACAAATATTCACTTTTAACATCATATTCTGGAAAATTAAATGAATAATAAGGTATGAATATTTTGTTTGCGTTCATAACTATTTGTCTAACAATGCAGACAAATGATTAAATAGACGATATGCATATTTAACTAAGCGCTCTCTACACAGAATTTCATCAAATTAATTATGAGACAATTTGAGAAACGACTCTTACATTTAACTTTCCAAAGTAAACTTTGACAAAATAATTTACCATTTTATACTCAATTTGGCAGCCTTTCTAAAGCGACTGTAGAATTCTTAACAAGCTTGTGCTATAGAAATACGTGGGAAATTATATTTTACCGAGAATAACCTAATACATATCGCCGAGAATCATTTAGGCTTTTTTATACATTTTATTAACTTTTTTCTCTCTCATTCAATGACGAAAGCGATTATTTTTGACGTGAAGCAGATATGACCATAGGAATTTATTGATTGGTCAAACCAAGGGTAATGTGCCAAAAAAATAATTATTTTTTGTTTCATCTTGCCAACTGGAGCGTTACGAAAAATGTAATAACTATCTTGCTTTAACAGAGCTTAAAGATATCTCCAGGAAAGAGATAAATGGTTACTTTATGATAAAAGGGTCACAAAGGTGAAATCATACTTGGTGTGTTGATATGAGATGTTGAATAAAGCATAAGTGCTGATGGCAAAATTGATGCATTAACATTTATGTCAAAATAGTATATAATCATTTTACTCAATACATTTTTTGCAATAAGGATAAATTGATATATGTTAAAATTCCAGGAACATTTTAGGATGATTGAATGGAGAATAATTGTTCCCGGAACTAGAAAAACCGCTCTTTAAATATTTAAGCCCTTACTTTCTTGGAAAGTAGAAATGATAACATTTGAGATTAAAAAGGTACCCCAAAATTTAATATCACAATATATTAGCAATTTTGTGATTAAATGAAGTTTCCAGCGTCACATCTATATGCAATTATTTCAATACACTGTACCATTCACACCGATAAGTTATAAAACTGCTATATTTAACCACAAAATAAAAAAAAAACAGAAAAAAACGTTAATTTTCTATATGCAACCAGAAATGAAATATATGAATGAATAAGTAAGCAATCCACCATTCCATTTCGTTTTGCAAAACAATATTATTTACATAAAATATTTTGTCATTGTAGTTAATGAGGGAAATAAATAAACACACTATTTTAAAAAAGGAAGTTCGAAGTATACTTGTTTACACATGTTTGTAAGCGATATGTATATATCAAACATAAAGACATATATATGTATATATAAGTATATAATATATATGTATATATAAGACATATATATCTATACATAAGCTTATACCCGCTGTAAATATCGTCATAACTTTGATAACGTTTTGTTCATTTATATACAAAACGTCATTGACTAAAAATAAAGAAGAACGATGAAAGGTCCTAGCTACTCAGAATTGAATCATAACAAAGATAACTTTTAGATTATTGAAATAGTTAATTCTGAAATCACTATATAAAATAATTTATAAAATCTTAAAATAGTATAATATAAATCAAGAAATGCATTTGAATACTGAGAATACCTATAATAATTTTTAGAACATTATTATACATATTTCCGTTCCGTTAAAGTAATTTTTTAATAATATTCAGAAATTCAATGTAAGCTTCTATTTGTCTTATTGTAAAGCATATTTTCGTGTCTCCCCAAGGCGATATGTTTGATACTACTCGAAGAAAATGGCTATTTGGAACCATATGATGTCAAATTGAGTCAGTTGGGGAACTCTTGACTACAGAAATAATCTTTAGCTGTCAAATTATGCTCAGTGGCAGAAATTAATTAAAATAAGCTCATTGAAGCAAATCACAATTAAAATTAAAATTTCATTGATAATGCATTAAACGATACTGGGTGATTTCCGTGCCTACGATAAAAACGACAAACAATATAAAAGTTTTTAAAGTTTCTAATATTTTATTTTCTGTATAAGGTACATATAGAATGAACATACATTTATAAAGGGATATTAATATTTGGTTTCTCTTTTCTTTTGTGGGAAAATATAATTAAAAATAACAGGGATAGGATAGATGCAGTAAGATAATATTCATTGGTTAATTAATTATATATATATATTATCAAAACATTATTATGTATTGGATTTTTATATAGATTATAGTTTCTATGTATTTTCAGACCTTGATCAATGAAATGTTTTTCAATACTTAATTGATACCAGTGCAACAATAAAATCTTGTTCAACTGATTCAATAGATTGTGTACCATAAGATAAAATAAATTCACATTGCATCGAAATAACATAAAGCCTTCAAGTTTCCCTTCTCTTATATTATTAATATAAACTAACATTCCATACAACCCGCATTTCATCCTTTCTCGTCGTATATCGTTTAAGCTAAACTTTTGTATAAAATTTTATAGGGAAAAAAGCACTGCTAAAGTTTTATATTATCCCTAGTAAGGACATTTTCCAACAGATTGTCTTTTATGTACTTTCTTATTCAGCTTTCTTCTTTCAATCTTTTCTGCTGTTCTCTTCTCGCCTCTCTTTATTCTTTTAAATTAATCCCCATCGCATGTTGATCCCTTCGAGCCATGGGAGGGATGCGGTGGACGGAAGAAGGATTGAGCGGTACAGTCGACTTAATTCGTATCGGCTGAAGCCTCTGGAGCTAAATTACTTTGTAATTGAATTAAAGGCTTGATTTAACCTTTTAAGCTAAGCGACCCTAATTTCCCCACTCTGCTTGTTTACGTCCCCTTTGGTACCGGCATTCTCTTCAATTTGCGACACGAAAAAGAATGTAACTGTTTGTAAAATAAAATCATCTTTGGATAGTTTCAAGGAGAAATTAATTGGAATTGTATCTTCAATTTTTCATTCAGCTTGTTTCTTCATAAGTCATATGGACTTTGTGCGGTATGGATTATTATAAGAATCCAGGATATTCAATTTCAGCCAATTAATTAGTTTTTTAAGGAAAATAAGATATAATTCTATGACGTACTATTTTTGAGCCATATTATTCATAGCAATTAATATAATATTTATTAAATTTTAATAAATTCTGAATCTTTGTATGCTTATCAAATATTAAGACAGAATGTATACCTAAATATGTTGTAGTGAAGCCAATAAGAATAAATTTAACAAAAAAATAAACCTGATTTTGAAATATTTTACTTTTACATTTAAATGTTTCAAGTTGAGCACAAAATGAAATTATGTTTTAAAACATAGTAATGCTATTTTCCAACCTTATGATGGCTTTTTTAGCTAAATAAAGCATGCATTATCCCACGCTAGGAGAGAGATTATGTATAAAACCTAATAATGTCATTTTTTCAACCATATTATAGCTTGTTTTAGTTAAGTAAAGCATGCATTATCCTACGCTAGGAAAGAGATTATGTATAGGTAAATGAAAATATTTATTTTGAGAAGTCAATTTCTATGTGTTTATTATACATATCCAAAGCATCCATGAATTTTAATTTTTACTATAGATATTTATTCTTTATAATATACAAAATGAAATTCTAAACTGTCAAATTTAAACAGTCTGCTTGGTATAACAACGAAAATAGTTGGCCTAAAATAAAAACAAAATAATCCATTATTCTAGAATAGATTTTTGATATATTTGGATTACTGAATTTAAATAGAAAATATATTTACTCTCTTAGTTCTTTTTAAATTTGTATTTGTAATTTGCATTTCTATATAAAAGGCATAATTCTAACTTTTAGCTTTATAACTGTTTCCTACAATTATTTTTGTTTCCAGCAGTGATTTTTTTTTGGTATTTTAAAAATAATTTCGAAAGTTTTAGCTTTTCAAGAAAACACAGGATAAAACTAATGCTTTTAGAAATCATCCAGAAACAAGGCTTTCAAATAACAGTATCTATAACGATTAGCTGTAAATAGTATGCATGGTTGACCTATAAATATATCATTCAATAGAAATATCTTTCGTAGAGCATTTTTATGATACTTTAATGTTTTCTAATTTTTTCTAATTGTGTTAAGATCTAATAAAAATAATTATAAATTATGAAATGAAGTATGTCAAACTTGATTGATTGATTAAAAACTTATATAGTAACGTACTAGAGTTATAGTATTTCTTGTGCTTTTCTATTAATTACTCAGTTTAGTTAAAATTATTACTAAGCTTTCTTTCACATATTTCTAAATAACGTGTGGAACCATTAAACACATGGAGTCATCTCATAATTTAAAAAATATATAATTCCTGATGAAAAAAATTAAAATTTTAGCTTGTACACTTATCTTCACAGCTTTCCAAGAAAGATACAACAAGAAAGTGCCCTCAAAGGAAAGTACAAGGAAATGGCATCTATTGTCTGAATCAAATCCTCCTATAGAACATTCCTACGGAACTTTTAGCTTCCATAGGCTCAATCTGTTGGCCGATACAGGGCTTGATCAAGCATCAATCTTACTAAATCTTAGTAATATGAACGAGTCTTTCATTATTAGGATTCATTATTACGATACTGTAACACAATATTTGATTTCTGAAAGGAAATAATACTTTTTTCTCTCGAAAACTTTCTTCTTATTTATAACTTATTTGATTATTTTTAATAAAATATAGAAGAGTTCGGAAATACTTCCCAATATATTAAAATTTCATTGTTAAAATAAATCAAATGATGTAAAATTAAAAAAAAATAACTATTATAAACTTAAAATTGATTTGTATAAATTTATTTTTCTACATAAAAACTATTTCATCATAATTAAGAATAAGCACTTTATTACAATTAATTTTTTTGATATATGTTTCCAATGTTGAATAAAAGCAAAAATTTAATCTACTTAAATAAATATTTTTCTAACAAATAATTTAAGTGAGTGATTTTTTTTCCTTTTTAAAATTAGTTTAACGCCCCCTAACTTTCAGGTTAACCATTTCTTAATCAATGAAATAAGTTATAAAAGTTTATTACAAACAAGATATAAATATATTAAGGAATTAAAATATTATTTTAAAAAACCAAAATAAATGATACCAATAATTTAAAATATATTCTGACTTTTTAATTTTTTTTCACACACAAATTATTTTGATGTTATTACTAAAGTATGTTAGTCCTTAATCCTTATATAATAATGAACAATTAAGGCTTGAATTCAAATTATATACAAATGTACATACATTCATATATATATACACATACAATTTGAATTTAACATTTTCATCATAAATGCTATGCCCTTACATTTTTATATAGCCCCTGCTTTTGATTTTTCTACAAATCGATCTTAACTTACTCTTAATGTATGCTTAAATTCATGTCAAACAAAATAAACGTCCTCGAAAGCCAAAAGACCAATAAAACTATTCATTTGATCCACTAGAGTGTCAACAGAGAAAACTCACTTTACTCCTATGGAAGTTGGTCTGCCTTTTCCATTTAAACTGGCAATAAAATTTCACGTGATCAGAGAATTCATATTCATGAACCAACTGGAGATTTTTTCGAGGAGGAAGATGGAATAAAAATTTAAAATCGTTGCTACATTTTTGGAAATACACAAAAAACATGCAAGTGGAAAAAAAAACATAGTAAAACATTTTCAATATATTTTAAAAGAAAATACCTTTCTCTCTCTCAGGGTTATCACTTCAAGATTTGATCTATTTTGCATTGGTTGCTTATTCTTCTTTTCAGTAGAAAAACTTCCATCTCTCTTCTTTTTACGTACGTCTTCACAAGATGTGAATTTATTGATTGACCCCGTATGTACACATCATTGAATAACTGTTTCTGTCTGTTCATTGAATTTCCATTGTTGTGCTTGCATGGTTTGATAGAGAGATCAATGCTTCTCTGGTTTGCTTTTCAATGTAGCAAAAATATTGATCAAATAAAATTAAATCTTGCCAATAGAAGCAAGAGGAAGAAACTGATCGAGGAAAAAAGTATCTGGAAATTATTTTCCACCGTGAGCGTTCTCATATTTTTATTGCGTTGTTTTATATGATCATCTTTTCTTCTCCGATAAATTTGATTCCGATTGTGTTGTTGAACGTACGCAGATAAGCTCTTATTTTATTTCAGTTGTTGTCTCATAACTTGCTTATTTCTGGCAGCAGATATTGATCTGAAGGAAAAATAACATCTCTTGATGTATTTACGAAAGCGGGAGATGTTATATTTATTCATTATTCAGTATATTTTATTCAGCGAAGATATTTTCTTTACGTGATTATGTTTGATTCAAATTTCATAAAGAATGCGCTTTACAAAATATTATTTGATAATTTTAAAAATTAATAAGGTTGAATATTTTACGCAAAATATAAAAGAATAGAATGCTATCCATATTATGTATTCTAAATATATATTTTTACCGGAAAATCAAGAATATTTTTTATTGTACTGTCTCTCGATAACAAGTTAATTTAATTCAAATTTTCATAGTTTACCCAATTGCAATAAAGTTTTAATTATTTGCGAAAATAAGAAAGAATTCAAATTGATTTATCTTTAAATTATTTTTAAATATTGAACTGTACTATCAACACATCATAGCAAAATGATGTATATAAAAACCATGCAGAAAATAATACCAACGATATTAAAAATAACTGTCCAAATATTTAAAAATATTTTAGGTTTTCTCATGAAATCATTATAGTTTTTTTATTTATTTCAAATCAGTCATCAACTAGTTTATTCTTGACAAATGAATCAGAAAGAAGTTTGATGAGATTATATTTTACTAGAAATATGCGAATTACACTTAAGTAAATAGTTTATCTTAAATAAAAGAAGGATTTTTAAAATATTAGTTTATTTTTCAACCAATGAAGGTTTTGCGTAATTTAACACATTATGTTTTCAAAATAAACATACAATTAGCAATAATTTATTTAATTTATAATAACTTTCCAATTAAACAATTGTTTCGAAACTGCTATTTTAGGGAAAAAACATTTTTAGGTAGAACAGACACTCGGTTAAGGATACTAAAAGATACATAGATTCTGAAGTTTTTATATTAAAATGTTTCGAAAACATTTATCGTTATTAATTTTATTGCTATTTATCAGCCTTAATTATCTTCCTTATCCACAGAAATGTTTTTTACTTGATTATAATCACTCAAAATAATATGTATAGTAATTAAGAAACAGATATAAAGAAATATTTGTTTTATTTTATAAAAAAACATTCCAAAATTATTTGTCAATGCTAAGCAAATTCATGGAGAGTTTGTTGTGTGTTTTCTATATATTTCAGATATAATTATTTGTATTTTTGTAAATAAAACTAATTAATGATTCGATTTTATTAATATATTGTATTTAGTATAATCATTAATATACATTACATAATTTAGTTCAATCTTCACAATTCTCTTTTAATGAAACATTATTAGCACTTAGTTATGGAAAAGAGTTTTATTAATCAAATCAAATATATTTCATGATTATAATATAAAACATTAATCATGTTTAATATGTAAAGTAAGTTATGGAAAGAAAAAAAAGGATTAAAATCTCAAGAAATATTCATCGAGAAGAATTTGTATCGAGGTATACTAAAATTAATGGAAATAGAAATTTCACTCTAGATATTGTACAAAAGTTTAACTTCCATCACGTTGCGCAGGTTAAATAATGTAAACCCTATGAGCGAGCTTAGCCTTAACTTTTCGTTTAACATTTCTAAGTACATTAGCCTCTTAAAAAAATGTTCCTTTATTTAGTTATATTTTATTTATTAATTTGATAGAGAGTAAAATCATAATTGATTATAACTGTCGTTTAATTTTTTCAAATGGCTTATCCCCTATTAAATTAATAGTAGAGAGTTATATAAACAATTTTACAGAAGTTTATAAGAAATCGACACTTATTTTAAGAAAATATTCATGATTATGATTATTTTCTAACACTGTAACAAAGTACTTTCTTATAAGTGCATTGCAATTTAATTTACTAGTACTGCCTTTAATTTTTATATTAAATGGTGTTTAAACTATTTTTATTGCACGAATAAAAATAGTTATATGCTATATATATATATATATATATATATATATATATATATATATATATAT
>JAPDSC010005166.1:60484-80250 GCA_026290005.1 Latrodectus geometricus
TATATATATATATATATATATATATATATATATATATATATATATATCAGAGAATTTCTCAGTAACCAATAACAGTTTTTGATCGATATCTACTTGTGATTTTGCCTGTGGGAAAATTACGATAAATGGAAAACACTCCATAAATTTTATAAAAACAAAAATGTTATTGTAAATTTATAATAGCAATTTTAACTGATAAAAATTGATAACTCTTTATTTACGTTTGATCTAAAACAGAGAATTGTTATTATTCCGGACTTTTCAGCTCCCAGCCTAAAATGAGAGAAACTGAAATTTTAAAAGGATGCATCATCAACAGTACTTTCTCCTTTAAATGAAGTAACTTTGCATTTTCAGAAATGTCTGCCCTATACACCGCTTACTCCCTGTTTAATTATCTCGAGTGTTGAATTGAGGTTTAAGCATCTAGGTAGTTTGTATAAGTTGCGGATTAAATCTGTGACAATGGGGTGATATTCTTCTCGCATCTTAACAAAGTTTTGAGAGAGAATACACTCGACGAAAATTACCCGTTCATGTCAGTATGAAATTCAAACTCAGTGCGTGTGCGTCTGATTCATTGTTGCACGCATGAAGTACACAGCATAAAGACGTTGTGTTCCCCAGTTAAGATACCGGATTTGTTCGTTACCATTGAACCGTTTCCCATGGGTTGCGGCGCATCACCGGGTTTCGTTTCAGTGCTTATCACAATATGGTCCACGCAAGATTCCTTCTCCTAAGAATAGCTCTAAGGGACAGCGCAGGATTATTGGTGAAATTCCTTTACATAATATCTCTGTTTCTGTGCATTCCCGAACTGGTTGGTTCGCGTGGAGAGTTATATATGTACATCGTGAATTCTCTGATGCGGATGCGAACTGATTCCGTGACCCCTCTCAATAGCATGGGATTCTAAACTGGGGAAATTGAATTGGAAAGCACGATTAATAATTATTGATGACATCAAAGTTAAGACCCCATTGAAGCTGTTACTGATCGGTGAATATTCCTCAGACATCACACAACTTGCTATAGTGCTTTTGTGGAACAGATAGTGGGATTAGAATACAACTATAAATTAGATTTGAGATAACAGAATGCAGAGTTTATCTTTAAATAGACAAAACATAATTGTTAATCATCTTCTAAAATAGCGAGATATATTGATTTATAGTAGATTCATCGTTGCATGTCAGAATTTAACAGAGAAAGATATTTCCAAAGGAAAGCAAATAATTTTCCAAACTTTCCATTAAAGTTTACTCCTAAATAAAATATTTTATTTTTAAGTATATTGCACAAAATATCATTTTTCAGAAATATATTTTTTGAAATAGTCTTATGAAGGAAAATATCGCATTTAGTTATAACAGATTAAATTATATTTTGTTCATTTTAATCAATTATGTATAGATTTATCATGAACAAATATAATATAAAATGCTTTTAAAATAATGTCGAACTAAACAACTTGTGTATGTATGCGATGAATTAATAAAAAGTTTTAGTAGGCCACCAGAAGGTCAATCTTTCATAAATATTTTATTTCTTAAATATATTAAATTATATAAAATATGTTTTTGTGAGTCGTTTTAAAAATAAAAAAGGTCACTGTTGGAGTAATGTATTTAAAATAAAGTCGAGCCAAATATATTGAAACCAAGAAATTTAAAGCAGATATAAAATATTCAAAATATCCTTTGGAGACATTTAACATTTTTATTTCAAAAGTTGACAGGTTAATACTCCAATATAAAATAAACGTATGCATACAATCAAATCGGGGATACTTTTAAGCTGCATTATTTTTTTCAGTGCAATACCTCACATGCAAAGTATTATGGTAAAAGCATTTTGGCCGTTACCTATAGCTTTATAGAAAAGGAAGGAATGAATTATTATTCTTTTCGGAGCTTTTTGAAGGTAGATGGCACCGAACAAACATGGTATCACTGGAATGCCTTTGTGAATAGGAATCTCTGAATATATAAAATTTGATAAAAATAAGAAACGTGGTTGCAAATGTTTCTTGGCATCCTATATGCTTCCTATATTTTGGTTGATGACGATCTTTTGCAAAATACTCGTTTCAGAGCCCATTGTGATGGGTTTAAGTTTGAAGAAATCGTTACGAAGGAAATGATTTGGAAAAATGTGAGCAAAACTGTTTTTCCTTCTTTTGAAAGATGCCAATAAAGATTTTCTTCTCCTCTTGGTGAAAATTTTCACCTGATCTACATCTTTAACGGCGAAACAAGGAGATTGAAGGTGATTATTTGAGTGCATGCAGATATTTCTTTGAGAAAAATATACTTATTCCACGCTTTTTCTTTAGAGATATATATTTTCAGTTATTTTAGATAAGGAAAAGGTCATTTTTGAAAGGAAAATATACGTAAAAAAATCCAAATTCTTTTGAATTTTTATTTTTATACACCATTTATTACATTAATCATGTAAAAAATAGTGGATAAAATTTAATTTCTTAAAATACATCTTTGGTAAATGTTATTCTCTGTAAGTGAAAGAAAATTTAATAATAAGAAGAAAATAAATCATGTTGCAATTTCTTAAAATGTACTTAGTTTGTTCCTAGAAATTAAATATTTTATTTAAAATTTTGATCCATGCTATTGCAAATATGTATAAAATTTTACATATTTTACTTAGATAAATACTTTCAAATTATAATATACTTTTTTTATACATATTGTGCCTAGTATGTATAAAAGTTTTAAACAAAATATTGATAAATTGAGCAGTTATTCATTAGTATCATCATGCTCTTCATTCTGAAACTTAGTTTTAGATTAGTTTTAATCTAATCTAATCATGTATAGGTTAAATACGATTACCACAATTTTAGAAAAATGTTTTTAACATGTTCTAATTTAATTTGTCCTGATATGGATTATAAATGTTTTTCTATTCCTTTCGACTTATTTAAAAATATTAAAATGTTGACTTATATATCATTTTTATAAATTCTGAAATTATATCAAACCAACCAGAATGCTTAAAAATCTGCGTATCTAAATATGATGATTTAAGTGCCTATGATATTATCATTTCAGTTCTAGTATAATTGAAGCTTTGATCTTATGATATGGAAAACTCAATCAAGAACACAAAAATGTTTGAGCTAAGTCAAGATTTACTGTGAAAAAATAATCTGTATCAAAATCATATTTCCTAGTTTGTAAAGATAATAAGTAATAGTTAAAAAGTTCTTGTCAGGAATCATAAAAAAATATTCACGAATTTAATAAATCAAAAATATTATCTGTCATATGTAAAACTAAACAATTAAAAATAAAATAGGATTTATGAGTTACAAATTTTTGCAATAATTTTAACTGAACTAGATGCACTTTGAAGAGTATTTTTAGTTTTTAGTTTCAAAAACTCTACAAATAGATAAATAAAATTAAAAGTACTTATTTTAAGTAAATTCATAGAAAAAATGTAAAAGTAATTTATTTATAATTATAACTCTATGGACATTTGAAAATTTTGCTAATATACTTAACTTTTATGACAAACATATTTTTCAAAAAGAGAAAAACAGTTCCCGTTATAAATCAAAATGCATTTCATGTTTCTTTTCATAATTTTATCATATATTGTTTTTTAAAATATTATATGTTATTATATGAATAAAATCTTTCTGGGGTCAAAGAATACGTTGACTTAAAATGATACAATTTTAAAATAACTAGGTACCAAGCAATTTCATCCATTCATTGAAAAAAATAAATTGAACTATATGTAACGTTTTTGCATGGCTAAAAGGAAATTTATTCTAAATTTGACCCTCATGTCGATTATTAATAATTTAATATAACGGAGTAAGTGTGAGAATAAAGTTATCATCAAGTTAGTGCATATATCAATTATTTTAGGATATCAAATTGTAAGATCTCGTGAAACAAGAATGACTGCAATATCTCAATATTTAAGTGTTCCTAAAGAGAGCTATGCTGTTTAAAGTTAGCACAGCTTATAAACATCGTGGCAAGACAAGCTCCGCAAACCAAATAGCTGAACGGAACCAGAAACTCTGTGAAAGGGCCCAACAGGTATTAAAGCACAATGCAATATCGAGAAAGCAATTAACTGAGGAAAAATTGAAGAGGGGTTACTTGGCATATGAATTTTTCTGTGTCCATGGTTACTTTTAGAAAGCAATTTTATGAACAAATTAGCGATGAAATTTTCAAGCCACTAATATTAAATGATCCATTGGATGATCGTAATATTCGCTTTCAAATTTTAAAGTATGGAAGTGAATTTGTCACGGTATATTCTGATATGTTGTGATTTGCTCAACAAATCACAACATATCTGAATATAACTAGCTAAATCTTAATCCTGAAATTAAAGATTACAAGAGATGAATATAGAAATATTTTAATTAATCACATTCATCCTATGAAGCACATTTTGCTTTCTACAAAATTTGGAATTTTGCAAGGATTCTTTTCATGCACGTGAATACTTCAACCATTGTTTAATGAATACAGGGATGGAATTATATATTTACCTGCATACTGACCCGCACAGTTACCCAACCTCAATGAGTGGCCCACAATGTCACCCCATCTCAAAATAATTGAATAATTTATTTTACAGTTTATATATATATATATATATATATATATATATATATATTTGGAATCAATATTTTTTTCCATCATCTGTCCCAGAGTTTACACTTTATCAAACTTTAATGTAAATATGTAAATACTATTTAGAACTTTCTTGCAAATACCATTCCGAGCTTTCCTATGTTTGCATGTGTATCTTATATAATTTAAATATTAGATAAATGCAAATGTTTATTATATATATTAATTTTATATTATGGTGGTATATTATTTTGAAGTATATGTGATCTAATACATTTATTACTGGTTAATTTAAAATTTATTAACTATTGACTTCAAAATTAGGATCAGATTTTCCAAAATAACGATAATAATATTTATTTTACTTAACATAATGTCAACTTCCACACGAAGACTTTCCATGCAATATATGTTTATGAAGTAATTACTGTGAAAATGAAGAGTGAACATTGCAAAAGTATATTTACACATATATCTTAATCATTTAAATATTTTTTTTATAATTTAGTAAAATTCTTTCATTAACTTCACGCTTTCAATAATCTTAAAACGTTGCAGCACCTTTATTATATAAATTATTTTTGTTGGCCTATGTCAGTCATGATACAGCATATCAATTGAAAAAACTGTCACGAGCAAATGCTATTATTTACAATTCATTTCATGTATTTTGTAATTCTTATTTTTATGAAAAAAGATTTATATGCCATTTTCAAAAGTACATTTGATGAGCAAGACTATTTTAAATGGATTTAACCCTAAATCCTCATATATTTCATAGAACTAGTAAATACTAAAAAAATTTACGGTAAACATAAATACAACTAATGATAAATTTGGCAGCCTATTCTTTAAATAAACCCTAAAATTTCAAATTATTTTTCTCCCTATATATTTAAAACAAAGTAAAAGATTTAAAATCCTAATCCTCTACATTTTTTCCCTATCAAAGACTCAAAATTGCATTTTTGGCATATTTAAAGAGATACCTGAACAGGATTTAAAGAAAAGAAATTCCTCTGGGATAGCGGAACATAGAACTCATCGCATGGAAAGGAAGAAAAATATAAAAAAGGCGAATTTCCGACTGACAGCAACATTGAATGCGGGCACCGGTCCCTTTCTAGTAGAAAAAAAATTTATCCGTTTATGTAAAGGAAAGTGGGTAATATTCTACACAGAAACGTTTTTTATTCAAAAACAGTTATTCTCTTAAACTATTGGTGTATTAAATATTTTTAGTTCAAAATATTTTAAGTTATTCTACGTTTTCTAAAACTGGTATATTTTAAAATAAATGAAGGATATTTAATAAAATCTATGTGTAGTTTTTGTACATAAATTTTTCTTAAAATTTTGAAAGTATAATTTTAAGTTATTTTAAAAATTTTGACTTAAAAATATAGAATTAAAATAATAATTCATTTATTTTTGTCATGTAAATTTGTTACATTAGATACATATGAAATCGACAAACTATGGAATCTATAGTAAATGTCTTTATTTTTTTTAAATTGAAAGTAATTATCATAAGTGAAAAATCTATGCACACAAACTTTGTAATAAAAAAAATGGTAAAGCTTAAAAAATTAGGTAATCCAATATAAATAAATTATGCTAATATGATAATAATGCTAATAATATGATATTCTTATATTTTATAATATTAAACACACCAATTTATTTACAAATAGTATTATTTAATATATTAAAAATTATGTAGTAAATAATTACATATTTTTCTTTGCTTTGAATTTGCATATACATCTTTTCACATCATATTTACAAATATATTTCTGAGTTGTAATAAATTCATATGTATGGAAAGTATTAATAGGTATATGTATTTATAGACAACAAAACTTATTTGACATTTAACAAAAAAATATAAATTTTAATCTAAGATCAGAATCTGTGGAATTAACAGTGATATTACTTTAATCAAGATTACACTTTTAACTTATAACACTTTTACTTATTTGAAGACTTCTTTTATAGTCCTCTTTTTTCTATGGTATCCTCTTTTATATCCTCTTTTTTCTATCCTCTTTTTTTTAAGGTATTTAAATGCCAAATTAATCTTGCTAAGATATTCGTTAAAGCATTTTTGCAGTTTTGGATGAATACCACAATCCAAAATTGTTCAATACATCAAAACTCAATAAAAGAATAACAAATGTTTTTTTAGTGACAAGCGGTGTTGTTGACAGGAGAGAAAAATTAAGATTTATGCTATATTATTTTTTTCTTATTTCTCCACAAAACTTGCTCATTTGATTCAGTTTTCAATTTAAATCATATGAAATCCCTTTTGGGGATGAGAATAACAATGACCATCAATGTTCTAAAGCAAATAACGTATTTTTCCTTCCTTAAAAAATGACAGATTCGTCAAATTCTTTTGCATTCTTTAATAAATCATTATTGATAATCACGTGAGAGGCAGAATTCAATTGTGATTTAACTAGATATACTGCTATGAATATATAATTTTTTTTCTTAAGAGTTAATTTGGTTCTTAAATGAAAATTCATTTGAGAAAAATCCGAAGTTTATGCATAATTTTTTTGTTTAGATATTTTCTATAAGTGTAAAATTATATTCTTATAAATGAATCGTAAAAACTATATTTTAGTTGGCATTATTTATTTTAAAATGACATAGGGAACAACTTTGATATACCCCCCCCCCCAAAAAAAAAATTAAGCGCCAAATCTGGCACTCCCTACGGACTTTTTAAGGTTGTTGTTTCTTATTTTGGTGTTACCAATTTAGGTTTTTTCAGCTTTTAAGTTTTTGCTGTTGTAAAATTTAGTATTTTCTTGTATTTTGTGAGTTTTTTTTTTTTTTTTTTTTTTTTTTTGTTATTAATTATTTGTATGTATCGAGAATCCATCTTGGCGAGAAAAAAGGCGACAAAAACAGTTATTTTGCTTGGCGAGAAAAAAAAAAAGTCACCAAATTTCCGATTTGGGGGTATATCAAAGTAGTTCCTGGCATAGCTAATAATTAGTTAGAAAAACAAAATAATTTGGTATTTCCGGGTAAAAACAGTTAAAATAAGTTATACAAATTTTTTAGCTAGAAATTTTATTACTGAAGAATATCTCATTTCAATTTATTCAAAACTAAATGTGTGAAATAAATGACTAGTGAAGCATGTGACAAGTAGGGGAATGATGAGAATAGAATTTTGAAAAAGCCTTTATTTTTTATTGTTCAGAATTTTTCATTTATCGTTTTTTACTTGGATCGAATTGGATTCGAGCTTTCTATTTGGTTTAATACATTTTATACTAGTGATATGCAATTTGACACAAACACGAAATGAAAAAGAAAATGCATTTGTGTACCACTATCACTCTGCTGCAGAGGAAAAGCTGAAAGAAAGAATTAATTTCAAATCGAATTCCATTTCTCGAAAAGAATTTAAATTGAGAATACCAATAGAAACTTATCCTATTCTACTTTTTTTAATTCTTGAAAGATTCGCACATATTGTCTTCTTTGCTCGTATGAATTTTTCTAATATAAATATTTTAAGGTGTAGAAAGATGAAGGATTTGTTTTTAAATTTCAGTAAGATTTTATGCGACCTAAATAAAAGTTTCAGTTTTGAGCATTCTATTAAAAAAAAAAAAAAAAAAAAAAAAAAAAAAAAAATCTTAAATATTCATTTCCAAACATTTTCAAAGGAATTTTATTATATTGTAAAATGAAACATAAATTCTAGTATTTTTGAATTAAATTTCTTAGCAATGTTTAATAAATATGATATGCATTGTATTCTTTAAATGGGGAGTTGATTTTAAATCTATGTGATTAATGTATAAATAATTATTATTGTTATGTATGAGAAATGTTTTTTTTTTAAATATTGAAAACTTTTTTAATTTTTAATGGCGGGCACCCTTGAGCAAGTAAGTAACATTAACCCATTTGCCGCAGCAAGGCCGGAAACTGTTACTCATTTTATCGTTACCCGGTGGGCACCTGTGAACCAAGTTACGAGTAGCATCGCCCACGCCACACCACCACAAAGCCGTTTATAGGGCAGGCCTCTTTAATCCATCATCTGAGGAAAGAACAAGAAACACAGAGAAAGAGAAAGTACATCCATGCCCGAGCCAGGATTTGAACCCAGGTCCTCCCCATCCGTAGTCAGTTACGCTAACCACTAGACATGTAAGCAGCATATTGAAAACTTTGGATGTTTATTACAAAATTTAATCCTTTTTAATATTATAATCACTCTTAAGGAATAATTTCTTTATCGAATTAAAAATGTATAAGTTGCACATACTTTTGAAATACAGATGAAGTTAATTTTTATAATCCATGCCTACGTTTATATTTGAAAAACTTAACAAAAAATGTTATTCAGTATATAAAAATATGTATAGGAGTTTTTTTTTATTATTTTTATCAGCTTAAAGGATTATATATTTTTTGTTTTTTTTTTAATTTATACAAAACTATTGTTTGATTATTTAACATTAAAACTTACACACTTTGTGATAATTTAAAACTTCTATATTTTATCATTAATTTTGGTAAATATCTTTTATTTGTTTAATATTAAAGGAAGTCAGAAGAACTTCAAATGCGTATTATTGCTATTCTACTTTATAAAAATTAAATTCATAATATTGATGTAGAATTACAGAAATAGGCGTCTTAAATTCCGATTTTTGTTCTGGGCATGCCTGATTACCGTGTGAGCTGCTATCGAATTTTTCGTGTTTTGTTTCTTGTATTACAGACATAATTCCTTTTTGATAAAAAAAAGAGATGTTTATGAAGGATGCATCTTCAGTTGTTTTCATTTCTTAATTTATCTGTTATGTGGAAACAAATGTCCTTAATTCTACCTCTTATCCTTATTGCGAAAAAATTGAAATTTTTGAAAAAGGAGGACAAATTCAAATATAAAAATGAAAGAAAAGTTTTTATTCTAACGTACTCTTTATTCTGTGCTTTTTATTTTGATTTGACCAGGTGACTGCTTTTGAATTTATTGGATTTCAATCATTGCAAAATGTATAAGCCACCAAATGTCAGAAAAAATTTCTAGCGGAAAACCCGACAAAATGCACTTAAATATTCTACCATGGCATTCTTTTATTAGGTTTCTCCATGTCATTTTATATTTATTGTACTAATTGTGTGAAGTGAGTTATATCAACCATTTACTTTTTTATGTTTAATTATTACAATTTCAAATAGTTTAATTATGGAAATTGTTATTGCGTCATTCAAAATTTAATACTACACAAAATCTAATATACATTATTAACAAATAATAACGTATTCTTGCGAATATCTACAGCATATTCTAAAATTTTCTTCATACCAGAAGTAGCATAACTGCATCTTTCATTTATTTGGCTATACACTTAAACGTTACCATAATCTATGATAAAAATTTGCCAGTAGATTAAATCCTGGAATTTTGCCGAGCTTATGTTTTCTTCTCCTATCTTTTATACATGTTTAACTTACATAATATGATATTTGTTTTGGAGAAGCAAAGCAAATAAACAATTTTATTAATTTCTGATATATTCTTGACCACGAACTCTCAATGTGATTATTATTAAGGAAATTAATTATTATTAAGGATTATTATTAATGTTATGTATTAAAATTAATTATTATTAAGGATTATTATTAATGTTATTGATTATTATTATAATTACAATGATTATTATTAATGTTTCATAAGATTATTATTAAGGGAAGTTGGAAGAACAAAAGTTTTACATAAACGGTTGAAATTTCTAATATTTTATGAAAAATTTTTTTTTCATAGAATATATATTAGTTGTATTAATTATAGAATTTATTTTTATGTTATTCAATAACTAATACAACTAAAAAACCATGCATATTTCTTTGTAGTATAAAAAAAACTACAAAGAATTATGCATGGTTTTTTTTTTTTTTTTTTTTTTTTTTTTTTTTTTTTTTTTAAATAAATGTTGGGAAGGATGAGATTTCTGTAAAAAATATTCAAAAACTAACTCATAAAATTTGTTAAAAAGGCTTGGTCGAAATATATGTAACTCGGAGATATATAATTAGGTTATCGTTCAATATAACTTTATAACGTTTATATTTTTATTTACTTTAAAACTTAGATGCAATATTTGCTGGTTTGTATTTTTTGTTTTTTAAAATTATAGTAAAAAATATATATATAATTTTTGTTGTAAATGAATACTTTTAATTTTGAATGATTTACTTCGCATTTTTCATATTTTACGCAAAACTTTATATTACGGATTACGAGTGTTCAAATAATTGCTTATAACTTTACCAGAAAGTATAAGGCATAAAGTATAAGGCGATTATTGTGTAAGGGATTATTTAAGAACTATATCACCAATATTTGTGTAAATACTGATAATTTTGTTCATCTAAAAAATTAAAATTATGTGTGAATCAAAATGAACTAATTTTCCAATTCTACAGTGTAATAAAGAAGATATAAAATGTCAGCTCTTACATATATTAGTAGAATCATATTATTCTAAAAATGCATTATCTAGATATTATGAAATCTGATGTTAAATCACATCGAAAGAATTTTATTTCTTAAGCATTTATAAATTATTATATTTATTAGACTGTAGGAATTAATTGGTTTTTAATATGCAAAATTAAATCATTTTCTCCTCAACAAATTCATATTATTTCATCTGCATTAAAAATGCACTAAATGAATTACATAATTTCCATATTGCAAGAGATATAATGGAGTCTATATTTAAAAAAATATATAATTTTATAGTTTATGGTTTTATTTTTTGTGGATGTAATAGAAATTATATTTTAAAGGTGATACCTGATATTTTTTATTTTGCGAATCGGTTATTAAAAGGATATTGTTTTAAAAGCATAAAACTTTATTCTGGCAAATGGTGGATGATAAAATAAGCAAATATATTATTTTCAATGGTTAAAAATGACAATAAAAAAGTCTATTTAAAAATACATTTCTCTGCAATATATAAATTGAACAAAAGTATCTTTTCTATATTTTACATTGATGAAAAAATAATGCAGCTTCAAAATTATTTCAATAAATATTTACCACTAACAAAAATGCTATATACAATACATCATCTTTTTTAGTAAAAACATTTATTTTATTTTATTCTGAGAAATTTTATCATAATTGATAAAATCAGTATTATTTTATAAATTAAATAATTGAATTAAATCAGAGCAACAAATACTGTGACATACAATTGTGCAATACTCAATGATTACATTATTAAATCATATTTGGTAACATAATTATTCAAAATAGTAAATACATAATAAAGTAAAAATCATATTCAAGAATTCGGAAAACAATAGAATTTAATGAATATTTTGCGATGCCAGCATATAGAAAACAGAAAATGTTACCAGTACTTTTCTAGCTTTTTTAAAGTTTGATTTATATCCTGCAGAGATTGATTCTTATGTCAGAAATGCAGTTGATGTCACCTGAGATCCCAAGGTTTCATAATATTTATTCGGAGGAGCATGCTAGTTATAAGTCAGCAGCTATCAATTTAATTTAAAATGCATATGGGAATTTGAGTAAACCTTACTGCCACCTTATGAGATCTGAATCAAGAAAATAAATCATTTTAAAGACAAGTAACCCCTTTAATGAACAGTTCCACAGCATTTGCAGCCGTATTGCCTGAACGCTGGTTTAATGTGGCTTCATTTAGTAGATAGATGCGTCTTCTTCGATGCAGTCATTAGAGGACAGAGGAACAGATATAGTCTGAAATCATGCTTTCAGATGAATGTTGGTTCATTTCATATCTACCTCTTAGCCTCATCCATAATGTACATCATCGCTGAAAACAAACATCAAGAGAAGCGATATCGGTAAGATAAACAATATCATTTTGTATTTACTATAACCATTAGTTGGCGTAAATGTTAAGAAATTTGTCAGACACCCCGTGTTTATAAAGAAAGAACTATGAATAATTATTGTTATATTTCTTTTGTAAGTTACAGCCTAATGTTCTACTTTTTATATAAGGCTTATGAAAAACGAAGTTGCTTCAGAATATTGTTCAATCACAAGTTAACAGTACTGCAGAAACATAACTTAATACAGACAATATTAGGTTATTGCCTTTGAAAAACTGTTCTCTGGGCCTTTTACTAACAGAAAACATGTGATAGATTCACTAAGCAACTGGTTTGTTATTAATACAGTGGGATGATATTCAAAATGAAAGAGAAGCAAATACTGTTCTGGTCATCCAATCTCTGTTCGATTCAAAATTCAGGCGTTGAGTTCAGTTATTGCTGATCGAAATGACCGTTCTGGCATTTGATTTCTCATAGTACAAGCTTCGAAATTTCTTAAGAAAATAATCCCACATGATTTATGGTAAATTTATACATGCAGCGCATTTCATAATTTTAAGATTAAATCTGTTTCAAAACCCATTTAATTTGAAATATTACTCATTTCTATAGTAATGTTGCATAAAATAAATATTTTTGAAAGATTAAAATCCTTAAAATTAATTATATTTTCTGAAAAAATTTGTGGTTAGTTTCACAGAATAATGTTTTTAATTCTCAGTGTTACATATCAACACAGTTACATATTTTTCGTTCTTCAAAATCATTTATATTTTTCTTTTAAAATCATTAAATTATAACTTTACATCATAAGAAATGAAATTCTAACTTTATTAAGGAAATTGGAATTTAAATTGCTAGTTTTTATGAAGAAAACATCTGTCTGGGCAAGAAACAAAAAAAAATGTTTTCTTAAAGAGTTTGGGGAAAATTATAATTAAATGGAAAAAAAAATATATATTAAAATTATGTTATGTTTGGAAATTGTTATTCTGTTTATTTTATGCTAAAGGAATATTTGTGCAAAATATTGAAGTTGTGGGAAGAAAAGTTCACAAAAATAGATAGATTTTCAAACTTGCAACAAAGCAGAACTTGTTTACTTGAAAGCTAATACAAAAGTAGTAAGAAAAATCTCACATTCAATAGTTTGGTGTCATTTAACTTTAATTTCAAATGTTGTTTCTCAGAGGGTAAAATGAGAACCGAGACAATTAAATCATCGCAAAATATATGAAGCAGGCGAAGGAAGTGACTGGAAATAATTGGCAACTTCTGATATTAGGAAATATATTACTCTTCAGTTAAAAAATATTTGTTCGAAGTCCAAAATAGTGATATTTACTACTAACACCCTCCAATAATGTAACTTGGAGACTTCTGCAGAGAGAGAGAGAGGCAGACGGGTGATGTGTGGGAATTATAAATACAAGAATCTATTTGACTCCATGAAAAATAGAATATTTGAAATTATTCAATTACACTATATATTAAATTTTTCTTTGTTTTGTAGGAGTGTAGTTTTAGCAAGTCGTTTTGACGCAATGTAAAGAAGCTAAACTAGTAATTTGTTTTCAACAAATATTTGTAAAGAGATAATTGAAAATACTGTGAACAAATATATAATACATTTCAATACCACTTAAAAATGTTGCAAATAAATTTCACATTTCACTTATTCATACCAGCTTAATTTAAATTAAAAGGATTGTTATTTATAATTAGAATCTCACCAAAGACTTAATGATATTATAATTTTGGAACAAACTGTATGCATGCAGGTCGTCATAAAATTATAAACACAATTGAATAGAATGCCATTTTTTAATGCGATTCGAATCAATAAAATATAGTTATAGTTATCAGTTATTTTATAAATAGAAATGTTCTTATTCTGGTAGTAAAGATATCATATATTACTGAAATCTTTGTTTCATACATGATAGTTTTGTAAGTCTTAAAAGTTTCAAAAATGTACAATATTGCCAGACATTTCAGACTCTAAAAACAGTAGATTGTAAGAGACCATATAGTTTAAACGAGTGTGACCAATCCATCCCATTTTCGAACGTTAGTAAGGATATGGTATCTGAAATCACAAACAGGACTGCAAGACAAAGTACTCAAAACTAAATAATAAACGTAAAGCGAAGACCAATTAATGAGCTTAATTGAAGTATATCTTCATAAATAGAATATTTAAGACCCAGTAGGAATTCCCAAGCCCCTTTTCCTAGATGTTTATTCCAAATGTCATCTACAATAGTGCTAGATTCACAAAACCTGATTGATTGATAAGTGAAAGAAGGAAGTATTATCTGACAAATCACATGGCTCATTTTTTTTACTATAAGACAGCTGCACAGGCATATAATCACGATTGATTCCTACATGTTATTATGATTGGATGTTTGTCCTTCATGAGTTTGCAGCCATTTCATGTTTTTAATGTTGAACCAGTTGTAACACTGAAAGGAGAGATCAGTAACAAAAAAAAAATACAGAAAATTTCGTCAACAGGTTTCATGATCTGATGCAAAATTTGTTTCCTGAATGATAGAGAGTGAGAGTTCTATAAGATGATGATGTAGTTATCTATACAGCGGGAAATGTCCAATCGGGGTTTTTGATCATGAAGATTAAGTTAAATTTCTACCTTGATCCACACAGTGACCCGATATCAATATATATGTAATTTTATCATCTATTTCAGATCTTTCTATAAGGAATCAATATCCTCCACTAGCATCTCTTCTAGAACTTCCATGATATCTACATTATTCTTCGAAACTCTTTTCAACATATATACTAATGGATTCACATTTGAGAAACATCCCTGTTTAAAAAATATAATCTTTTACAATCAATAGTAATTTAAACACAATTCTCATGATTATGTGTTTAGAATTGAAAAAATATAATTTCTATATATAAACCACTTTGATGCTATTAATTATTTTTTAAAAATTATTTCGATTTTATTAATTATAAATATTTTTGCTGGGACTTTTCATCCTTTTATTTAATATTCCTTAATTTTTAAATACACATTTCTTGTAAAAAGATATATGACGCAGTTAAGTAAATATTATAGAAAATTTTAATCCTTATATATTAGATCTTAAAGTATAACTGATTTTTTTTCTTTTTCGCAAGACTGCAAATATTTGTGGAAAAATAACTCTTGAAATTTTACAAATTGTAAGTCTTCTTCAAAATCTCACATGTACACTTAAAAAATAGATTTTCTGCCATGTTTTGAGCAACACGGTTGAAATCAGGAGTAAAGTGATATGTTGTCATGTTCTGAACGAGATAAAGGAGTAGTAGTCTTGGGTTGATTCCAAGAAATTCACTAAAATAAAAGTGTCACGAACAGTAAAAAAGGATTCATGTAAGTCCGTTGGAAAGATTTGCTTCCAATCAGAAATACGATTTACAAAACTTGCCACTGAGTGTTTTTTTCACTGTGTAGAAGGAAAACAAAAGTATGTCTTTGGTCAGTTGGCAACATTTACTGAGTCAGAGATTTATGGCTGAAAGATTTTTCCAAAATATTAGTTTCTTTGTGAAACAAATGTTTTACTTTCATCTTAGTAAAATTAAATTAAAATCTTTTTGCTGATGAAAAATGAATAGAATGCTTAGAATATAATTTGATATATATATATAAATATATCATTACACATTTAAAATAATATATATCAAATTTATTGGTTTGTTATTTTTTTGAAAGTGACTTATACTAGTGTTTCTGAGTTAAATATGTATATTTTTTCATATTTTTTTACAGCCAATAAACTAAAGTGATATTTATTTTATTTCGTATTTCACATTTTTGAAATAATGTCTGACAACTGCGTTCAGTATTGTACATATTATATCATTATTTAGTTCATATTAACTTAGGTTTAGTCACTAATTATAGAATTTAATAAATATAATTCTATATTTAATTTCTGAATATAAGGAAAGGAATACTATTAATCATATCATTTTTTATAAATTAAAAAAAAATAAAAATAAAACATTACAACAACTGATTAACCCAAAATGTTAGAGAATTAATTAAATTTTGAACAGAGACAAAATAAAAATTTCTACATTGATTTCATTTCCAAAAAAATTATTTGATTCATGACATTTGATTTTCATTTCTAAAAAAGAAAAGAAAAAGATGTTTCTTTTTTTACGAAATAGAGTTTAATATGGTAAATTATACACTGGAACAAAATAATGATTGTTAAAATAATCATATTCAGAAATAATTAAAAGGGCAAGATATTGTGATTATTTTAAATAACAAAAGTTATTTAGTTTGGTTTTGATATCGTAAGAAAAACACAAGGAAACATTAAAGAGACATGTATATTTCTGATCCAAGCAAAAGTACAAACTTGATAAGAAATAAGTGCAAATTTTATAAGAAATATATAATTAATTATTTTTAATGAAAGTTTGGAATTGATGTAATGGTTCGTATAGAAAACAAAAGCTCAATACGTAATAATTTAAAAATTATCTTAGTAAAAGTGAAAATTGCCGTTGTATTTTTTCCATGTTTCTTTCTTCTGGTTCTTGAGTGTATGCATGAATATTTATGGAGTATTACTTTACAATTTCTGGAGTACGAAGATCAAAAGGAAATTCTTTTATTTATATATTTTTTGGAATGCGAATAGTTTTAAAATTGGCTTATATTCTAGATATTTTGTATTGAAGTTGCTGTTTGCCATTGCATTAAGAGTTCGGGCCACTCTAAACGAGACTTTTAGTTTGCTTTGAATTCAAGGACTGAAAATGGATAAAATGATTTTTTATTCCTTTCTTCTATCTTCATTGACAATGCATATTCTTTCAAAACTCTTAAAAAGTTCTGAATTATTTTAAGAAACAAAATGGCAAATGCAAAAAAATGTAGAATATTTTGCGGAGCTGAATACAAATTCTTTCTTATTCCAGTACACAAACAATCGATGGGAAGGGAGATTCCAAAACGGGATGTGTTTGCTTTGCAGAATTTTAAACAATGATAACTTTAGTCTTCTTTATTCGTATTTTTTATCATTCCTTTTTAAAATGAAAACATCTTGACAACTTTGCTTAACGACGGGAAGAAAAAATAGTAAGATGAAAAAAAAATACTTATGGTTGAAAAAAAACAGGTCTCGTAGGTTTACGAGTATATATTTTGTTCTTTTTTATTCTTCCAATTTACCATAGAAGTAGAAGCTTACATAAAGTAAAAATACTTCACATGTGAAAACATCAAAGGAACTTACTTGGAATCGGGTTTAATTTTCTACGATACTTCGTTAGTTTGAGATTTTTTCGTCTCTCGACCGAAGAAATCAGAAGCTGATTTTTTTTAAAGTAGAAATAAGAGTTGCCCTAGCAGAACCTCATTACTCTCGTGAGCAAGCACTCAATTCTTCTACACGTACAGAGCTCAAGAAATGCTCTTAATTTGGAGATGCAGTTTTTACTATCATCAAATTGCAAAAAGCTACTCGGTTATATGATCTTTGCCAGACCTGAAATTTCATTTGCTTATTTTATAAGATTCATTCAACCAGCAAGAAAAGTAGGCAGAAACGTTGGTGAATTTACATGCAAATCTGCAGGACTTATATTTCTTGAAATTACAAATTATACAGAATATTAATGAAACATTTTCTTTCCATCTCAAGAAATAAAATTTCATTCTTAGATTGATGTCATTTGAAATCTTCTTACATTCATTTCTTTTAAGATATAAAGTATATAATAATTTGTTACAATATAAATAAATAAAAGTAAACGTACAGTTTTACAATATTTTCAATATAAATATAACCATTATTCTATGTAAGAATGCACCATTCATTATAAATTTTTGATATTGCAGATTTATTCTTAACACTTTGCAGAAAAACTGTTCTTATATAACTCAAACATGTTCACTTCTTAATCGAAAGAAATAAAAGATAAAATAAGGGAATTTAATATTAGTTTAATGTTACAAGAAAATAAGGTAAAAAAACCAAACTTACAATTTGCGCTTGATATAAAATGCTTTTCAGTTCATAAGAATATAACACTTTGATCACAGTATGATTATTTTATCTAAAATCATTGATTTTTATTCAAATATAACTTAAATTTAATGCTAAGAAATTTTCAAATTATATTTCTTAAAATAAAATCCTCAGAAAGAAAACCTATAACCTCTTTAAAAACATCCTAGTATGATTATACTTATAAAATCATCTTACTATAAAATGTTTAATTTTGATCGGTGTAACTGATATGGAATAAATTCTCCAAAGTGTAACCACAAAAAACATCAATAAATTTTTAATAATTGCTTTTATTTCATATATATATATATATATATATATATATATATATATATATATATATATATATATATATATATATATATAATTTATATATAAATAATCCTTTCAAATTCATAGGAATATTATATTTTGATCACAGTATGATTACTTTATCTAAAATCATCTACTTTCTGAGGATATATATATATACACATACATATTTAAAATAATATTTGACTCAGTGAGATATTAATTTACGTATTTTCTTTTCAAAAGTGAATAAAGGATTAGATTAAATAGTGTTAATATTGAAGAAAACTATGCATTTTCTTTATATATCATTCACCAGCTAAAGGAGGAAAATGTATAAACTCTACTTATTTTTCTAAGTAAACATTAAGTACTTTTCCTTTCTTCTGAATTCATTCTCTCTCACGCTTATATTCCTTGACTATTTGTTTGGATTCTTCACTATTAATGGTCTTTCCATTATACATATATGTACATATATAGTACATATTATTTACAGATTTATTTATCGGTCTTTCATATTCTTTATATATTTTAAGAATTATTTGTGTATTTAAAAAATATTACTAAATTCTAGTATTGGAAAATAGAAAGAGTTTTAATCAGTGAGGAATATGTGTGTGCATTATTCAAAGAATATGTATGTGAATAAGAATGAACTTAGAAGAAAGGAACAATACTTAGTGTTAACTTAGAAAAACACATTGAGTTTTTATTTTTCTCTTTCTTCAGCTGACACATAAAATAAAAGAAAATGCATAGTTTTAATTTTTAGAAATTAACCTCATTGAATCTTTTGCTTCCTTCATATTCTGATATTACTAAATCATTGTTTCATATATTATTAAAAAAACTGAAATTTAATTAAATTAATTAAAACTGAAAAAAATAATTTGAT
>JAPDSC010005173.1:0-30701 GCA_026290005.1 Latrodectus geometricus
TTCTTTCCATCGTTTCACATTCGTCATCAATCTGTATCCTTTGAGAGTAAATAAAAAACACTTACAACATCGAATTTCCCCTTTTCCTTTACTTTCTCTCAGTATACTTAAAAAAGAATATTAATATTAGAATTTTTTTTTCGGTTTTTTTTTCTTTTTATCCATTATTGAGTATGTGTTTACGCTGCTCTCAATACGTTGCGGATAAGAAATGCATTAAGTTCAATGAACAGAATCCGACTTTCTTATTTAATAATTTCAATAACATAGGGAATTTGTAAGCAAACATCAACGAAGTATTCGATTTCCTTATTTTCGTAAACTTCATTTTGTGGTGCAAAACAATGTTCTGGACAAAACAAAATAAACAAATTTAAAGTGAAATGTAATTTCCAATTTCCAAAAATAGAACATGTTTTTTCTCAAAATTTTAATTTAGCTAAGAAATCAATGTAAATATTTTCCATTAAAACCTAAACACACTAAATCTGTTGAGTTTGGTTGACATCGAATTGTATGTATATGTCAGTTTGAAACAGTACAAGTTCAATTTGCATAAAGAAAGTCAATATTTGCTAAATAACTTTCATATTAAAAAAGATACTATTGGAAGAAACCAGCTTTTAGATTTATTTTAAATTTTATACACTCAAAAGAAAGAATATCAATTAATAAGAAGACTAATTTTCGAAATTATAAATGTATTTCAATATGATAACTCACCAATAATCTTCAATAACTTTATCAACATGAAAAAAAGAGGTTTCAGAGAAAGGATATTAAAAGAGGCAAAAGTAAAAATCCTAATTTGATTTCTTTTCTTATAAACTGAACTTAAACGAGCATTATTAATGGCCACGTCAAACAATATAATACAATTAATCAGTAACAATATGGTACAATTAAATTATTTATGGAATTAGATTCATTAATAAATAACCCTCAAAGATAATTTACAAATTTATGAATTAATATAAAACAGTTGTCTTCAAAATTTCTGGAAAACTTTGTCTCAAAATAGGACATAATTTTTGTCTTGTCAATAAATATCAAAAATAAACATTATTGTAGAATAGAATCTTCAAGCGTTTTGATGTGTATAATAAATTAAATTCTTCTATATAAAACTTTTGTTTTCAGATAATTAAAGTAGATTATAGGCAATTTTGTTTTCAGTTTTGCAGTCTTTGGTAAGCATGTGAGAAATATTGAATTTTCTAATTTATAAATAAGCAAGGCATATTTTTTTATTTTTTTGGAAAAGTTTATATAAAAAAATTCAGTCAATTTTTGTCACTTGAACAAACAACAAGAACAGATATTAAAATAAAGTATTGATTAATCTTACACAATAGAGAAAATATTTTATTGAAAAATTTTGTATTAAAAAGAAGTTTTAATTTTGTCATCAAAAAATAAACATTAAAACAAACATCTCAACCGAAAACATATAAACAAATTAGATAATATTCTCATATTTTTTTAAAAAATTTTATATGAAAAAAATAATTTCGAGATTTTTTCCCTAGTAAATAAACATCAATAAGAAATAGATTCTGCAGATTTATCGATAAATTACCGAGCAATTATACTGTTTTTAAAAAAAATTAATTTAACAAAAATTATAATTACATAAAATATTGTAAGCAATGCAATTATAATTAATCCAATATGATGCAAAAAATTTAATAACATTATTGAAACATAATTTTTCGATAAATTTTATAATACATAAATTACACCTAAGGTTGAATTAATTACAAATCTAAAATTTAAATATTTAGTAATTTGATAATAATTTAAGTATAATAATATATATAGGAACAAAAATTTGCGTTCTTTTTATTCCATTCTAATAATAAATTTTTAAAAATAATCAAGATTATTGTTTGTGTCCCATTATGTTAAACGAAGATGCTTCTTACAGATCGCTAATTCTATAGACAGGTACAATGGCTTATTACCCGGTCTCCGTGATAAATTAATTATCTTCAGAAGCTTATTTTAATTTTGTAATTATACATTTAATTAAGCAAGCTTTAATTCTACATCTGTTTAATTTTCATTAAAAAACCGTATTTTTTTCAACAAATTTCATAAAAAGGGATTTTTTCTAAGTATTATTCAAAATATTTCTACCAACTATTATATTTATATTTAAAAGCAGTTTCTAAAAGTCATTTTTCATTAAAATTGTAACTTGAATTATACACGTTTAATGGCAAAAATTATTTCAATACATAATTTAGAGGCAAAAATATAAAATGAATTGAAGATTATCATACTTTAAACTGAGGTCTACCCATGATAGCCCACCCATGCCAAGACTATATCACCCACATCTGTTTTCTTGACCGAGGGCTCTGGGGTGGGGAGCATATGTCCCAGCTGAACTCGAAACCCCCAGTGCTCAATGACTTGGTTTCAACGATCCGATGAAGTGTTGTGTTGACCTTTCCCAAACCGAGGATAGAACCTCAGACCTGAGCGTCAAAAAAGCAAAAGACTACCACTACGCCACTGGGATTTCTTATCACAAGTTACGAAAAAAATTATCAGTTACACTGAATTTTACTTTCCACGTTTACATACTACTTAAAGCCCAGAATTAGCAAACCTTACAGGAACTATTTTCTATTTTAATAAGATCGTTTGATCAGTAAATTCTTATTAGCTTCTCTTTAATAGTCATTTTTAGCACATGAGGGCTAATAAGACCCCGACATATAGTTTAAAATGGATTCTAGACCATTATTGACATTCACACCTCACAAGTGAGATTCAAACCCACAAACTGTAGAACCACATACCAGAGCGCTAACCCTTCGGCTGCTAGCTTAGTTATCTTCGCGAGATCCCGTGAAACGTGAGAAATTGAATAAAATGGAATTGAGTGAGATTAAGACCACTCAGTGAACAAACATTTTAATAAAAATTTCTCAGACACATATATCAGGATTTTTATGAAATCTCCAAAAGTAAGCAATTTATATATATATATGTCTCCTACCAACTATAGAAGATTTTAAGATAATCTCGGAATGTGCACTGAAAGAACTAATTGAAACTTTTACCCTCTGTCACCAAATAAGTAACGTCGTGCCAAATCTGGTAGTTTAGCAGTTTCGTCACTTACTATTGTTTTCATAGACTAAATGCTGTTCAACTCAAAGAATTTTCCAATTCGGCGGATCTTGCAAGAAATTAAACTTTACAGGAAGGCTACACTACGCATTTCTCAACAATATAAATTAAATCGCGATTGCACCATATGACATCACAAATGTCTGTAAGCTACTAGTATCCTTTAACTTAAAAATATATTTCGTGCTGCTATTAACTTGAGAGCTTTAAATTTGGTTACGATTGAAACATCGAAGCGCGGAAGATCAGTGCTTTAAAAAATGATTCTCTGTGTGGGAAACTGTTATATGAATTTGCAGAACTTAGATTGATGAAGTAATTGATCTAGATTGAATTGGGCACCATATATCGTGGTTTGAATGTCCCTGCATAATAAATATTCTTAAGGTCTAATGTTCTTGATATGATAGTAAACGAATTTCTAAGAATTCGCTTCCACCATATCAAGAACATTAGACCTTAATTTTAAGAAAAGCGAATTCCTTAGAATTCGCTTACCATCATATCATTTTTTATTTAAGATGGAGAATTCGACATTTGGTTTTGATTTAAATTTAGAAATACACTTAAAAAACTATGTAAACGTGAATAAAAATATGTGCAAAACATTAGGACAAATGACGAAGTTGATCCCAGAATCGGCTCACCTCTTTTCAAACTAAGACAAATATATTAGTAAAAAAACATTAAAAAATTTTATGTCCTTAAAACTTCTAAGAGCATCGAGCTTTGGCTAAAGAATATAGTACAATCTTACAAAGCACAAAAAGACAGGCATTTTTTTCATGTTAGCTTAAGTGTCAAATAAATTAATAATCTTTTATAGGAGTTATGTTTTTAATTTAAAGGAGGGAAGTTATTCTTGAAAGTTCATTTATATTTCACACGTGAAAATAAGCTTTTAGAAAAAATTCACGAGCACAGTTGATTTGTGAATTAAATTTTGATATACATTAAATTTTATTTTCCATTATTTCATTTATATACAATTAAGTTACACTTTTCTTTCACAGGAGATAAGTTTAGTGATATTTCTTAAATAAAAGTATCTCATGAAAAAACTGATTTTATTTTTAATTTTCAATAACTTTCTCGGGTATTGAATTCGAATGTGCTGGTCAAAACGAGTTAAACGAACAATGAAAATACATTAAATTACACTAGTATACATAAATATTATAATGAATCATTCATAAATATTATAATTAATATTTATGACTACATCATTTATAAATATTATAAAACATAAATAACACGGTGGACTTTGAAATTGGAGCTAAGCTGATGTTCGAAAATATCAAATAACTTTTGCGTTAGTTATGGAGGTTTTCATAATATTATGAAAAAAAGTACGTCATGAATTGTTTTTGCATGGTGTTAAAATTTTTATGATTAAAGGCTTTAAGTAAAGAAAAATATTCTTTACTTAAAGCCTTTAATCATAAAAATTTTATTTCAAAAAATTAATAAAAAAAACATTGATTTCAAGTCTTTTTATATAACTGAAAAAGTTTTTAAAATAAATGATTTAATGTGAAATATTCATATAAAAAATAAAACATTCTCTTAGTGTTTGCAAAACAAGCCAACAAAATTAAGCTACAGATTTTAATTTACTATCGCTGAATTAATTTAGATCCGAATCAATTAAATATACTTTAATACCAGCACAATACAATAAGTAACAAAAGATGAAATTGTTGAAAAATATTTCTCTTCATTTTAAAACTAGAAAAATATATTTGTCAATGAATTGCATTATTCTGTTCTATTTTTATAATTTTGGATATAATAAATTATTTGAACGAATGATTATAATCCCATTATTAAAATTTTTCTTATGTTATTTATTTTCATTCATGTTTTATTAAATATGTGTCATAATAAATATTGCACGAAATAAAATTTATATTATTTTATAGTCACATTCAATCTTAAATATGTATTTTATTTTGCACATCTATGGTGCAATAACTTAAATTAGGAGATGTTTTTCTATAACATTATCTTCACATCATATTTGTTTTTATTCACTCTATATTAATTTTGTAATGTAAATGTGTCGAAATAAATATTACACGATATTAAAATTTATATTATCCTATAATCATCAAATTTTCAACTTTTTATTTTGTCTTACATATTTAAAAAGTAATGAATTATTGAATAGCTAATAAAAAATCTTCATTTGATTTTTATTTTTGCTTACATTTTATCAAATGAAAATCAAAATATCACATTACAGGCAGTATGTGTTATTCTATAATTTGATTCTGCTTCATGAATAATTCAAATTTTAAAAATATTTAGGCTGCAATAAATTTTTCTATAAAAAATATTCATTAAATAGCTTAGTTATTCATAAACTTAAACATTGCGTGAAATTTATTTTTACACTTATAAAGCTTTATCAAGTATGAGTTTTTTTTCACTTAAGGCTTATTAAATTTGAATAGAAATTGGCAATATGTAAAGTGTATATATTATTCAACAATTTTTCTATTTTATGTAGTATTCTGTACTTTTCCGATTTTGTGTAGTATTTGTTTTTTTATAAAAAATTTGGATATTGTAAAATTTTCTGTAAAAAAATTAATCATCAGATACGAAAATTACGTTTAATAAATGGTAAGTTAAAATAAACATCACAAGAAGTAAAATAAATATTATTTTAAAAATTTTTGAATATTGTTCTATAATCATTTTATTTTGTATATTTTATTTTATTTTACATATTCAAATTGTAATATTCTGTTCTAGAAAATGGTTTATTTTAAGATATTTAAAATAAATTCTGCAATGTGCTTATTTTCCTCCGACCTTCATTAAATATGAGTTAAAATAAGTATTTTAGAAAGAAAACAATACATAAAACGGAATTGACATACAATATTAAATGTTTTATTTATATTTGTTATTCTATGATTATTCCATTTTATGTATTATTTTTTCGGAATTTAGGTGTAATTAGTAGTTAATGCATATTATTATTTACACGATAATAAATGAACTTTTTCTGAGATTTTGTTTCTATCCCACTTTATAAATTATGCATCGAAATTAATACTCTGCAATGTGAAATAAATATTTAATTTTTTCTTTTTATTGCACATATTTGTGATAAATTGTTTTAAAGGATTAATCATGAAATATTAAAAAGTATGATGCTTATTTGATGAATATTTCATTAAGTGAAATATTAAATGATCTACACTCAAGTTATTTTGTGTGTTATTTTATTATCATTTTATTTCATATACTATTCTATTTTACTATGCATTTTTTTTTGGACATAGCATATTTTTCTAGCGAACAGTTAATGTAATAATTAATATAAAAAATAATAATGAAAAGTATATTTGGCCAATTTTCATTTTATTAAACCCGAGTTAAAATAAATATTATACAAAATAAAAAATGTATTACACCTAAGTCTGTTTTTACACGGTAGATTGGTTCCAGAAGAAGCCGTGTAAAAAAAAACGTGTAAAAAAAGACATTGATCTTATACAAAAATGGGTGATTTGTTCCTAATCTCTAAAACCTATTAAAATTAGTGAAAAACAAGAATTTTTAAGAACAAGAATTCATGTTTATTTTGTTAAATCAAATATATAATGCTTATTTTCACAAGCATAGTAATTAATGATAAGAAAGATATGCACTCTAATCTTAAAAGTAATATAAATTAAATGTATGGCAAGTTCAGGAACTAAAAAACTATGTTGTGAACGAAAAGAATAGGTTATTCAATTTTTAAGGTAAAAAATAAAATAAAATAGAATAAGTGATAATCATAAAGTAGTTTTATATCTGACATTTCCTTTTAGGGATACATAAAATATTTAACAAAATTAAAAAACATAAATAACTGAATAAATACAAAATATTTTTTGGCTTACCTTTTATCTTAATGCGTTAAAATTAAATTTAATGGAAAATCAAATTTGCCTGCAAAAAATTTCTTTACCAAACACGTCTTATTGCAGTGACAGTTCACAAAATATTAACACGTTTCAATTGCTCTGACCAGTAAATTTTATTGTATGCACATAAAGGGAATTCCCCTACTTGTTTGTACGCGCTAAAGGGGAATTCACTTAAATCTTTAAGCTAGTGTTCGCAAACTATCGATACTATCGATTATTTCAGACTTTTTTCTTTCATAAATACTTTTTTGTGATATGAACATACTTCGCAAAAATTAAATTTGACAAAAAAAATTTAAGTACATAAAATTTCAAATCGTGCTAAATGGAATAAAATCGTGTAAAAAAATTAAAAATATTCAATTTTCAAACCGTGTTATATCAAAACCGTGTACAAAAAGACCGTGTAAAAACAGACTTAGGTGTATTTTATATTTTATCTATTTTATTTATTGTTTCACTTATTGAAGATGTAATTAGTGATTCTTGCAAACTTGTTACTCATAAAAATATTAATAAAGAGTTTCCCATAATATTTGTTTTTTCTAAAGTTAAATATTAGAACATGTAAAATAGATGTTATTTGATGATTTTAGTTTACATATTCTTCCTCTTCTTTATATCAAATATTAATGTAAAATAAAATAGAACTTATCACAAATTTATCAATAAGCCTTCCGAGCAAATATTAAATCATATAATGTTAAAAAAATATTTATATGATGTTTGTTTTCCCTCGTGCTTTATTCAGTTAAAGTAAATATTACATGAAGAAAGTGAAGAATAATTCATCATCTCCTTCCTTTTACTTAATAAAAAATTAAAATGTCAGTCGAATATCATTCTTTTTAGTTAAATATCTTATTGAAGTGTCAATCATCTTTTCCCTTTGATTTTTCCCTTAGGGAAATTTCTTTTCTCGACATCAAAAACTTTTTTTAAGCTTTTTTTTTCAGCAAAGCATGAAAGCAATCTCTTATAATTATAAAAATTATTACGCTGCATAAAGCATTAAATCTTTTTTTTTTTTACTCTTATTTGGACAAGATACCGTGTACTTAAAAAAAAAAAAAAAACCAAGGCATCTTAGTTATTTTAATTCATTTAATGAATATACAGTTTGCTCTTTGAAGAGAAAACAGCATCGATATTATAAAGAAAAAAATTTCATATCAAGTTAAAGTCTCCTATTTTGACAGATTTCACAAGGATGGCGTCACATTTAAATGAATGGTATACATTTCATGACATCTCAAATTAATAAACGATGAATATTTTTTTACTCAAATAATATTTAAGCAAACGAAATTAAAGTTATAAATATAAATATATTGTTTACATTCACATTCATACATATAACACAACTCATGCTCAAATACTTCAAATTTCATTTATTTTTTAAAATTTTTTATCAATCACTTTGAAATTTAAATTAGTCATATATACAGATGGGTAGATATGATATAAATTTGTCGTGTACACTAATGGAGAGTGGGTCACGTTAAAAAGGTAGTGGTCGCAATGTCTTACATGTGAAATGATATCTCTGGGGGGTGACAGGCCAAATCTGGAGGTCATCTGCTAGGTCTTAATTTTTAAATTACGAAGGATTACTTTCGAGCTATTAATGCACACCAACTGGGTGTCCTACTCTATAAAATTCCACCTTTTCTGCACCTTGTTGTACTGAAAGGGGGAAATCCAAGTACCCGGATATTATACTATAGCATAAAACATTATATAATCAAAAACAGAACCATCAGACTAGAAAATTCTTCTAGGTGAATAATTTATAGATAAATTTCATAATTTAATTTCTTACTTTTTATTGCATCTTCAAACCTTCAATTTCTTACAAAGTTCATGATTAAAATTGTAATAACACTGTTGCTCATAGAATTTGCGTTCAGTGTTCTACACATAGAAAATCTTCATAGAACTTCACCGATTTCATTTATTTAGTAACATTTTCATATAAATTTTATTTTCTGAAACATTTAAATTACTACGAAAAAATTGTAAAATTACATAAAATTACGTGATTAATGAGAATTATGAATTAAAAGGCATAAATAATTTAAGGATCCAATATTATTGAAGGCAATGAACACATATAAATATATTAAAATATAAAATATTTTACGGAATTAAAAGATTTAATTAAAATTTAAATGTATTCATTTGTATGTTAATTTTAAAAACTGAAAATAATTTTCATTTATAGAAACACATAATTCTCTAATATGAGATTTAAATTTTTTTGTTATATATATTTAAGGTGTTAAATAAAATCATAATAAAGCTCAGAAATTCTTTTCTTTAATCTCCTGTTCAATTAATGGGAATTTCTTAAGTACTTAAGTTTGTTTTATTATTATAAAACAAATTTAAATGCAAAAGAAACGGTAAACAAATAGTTTTAACATCTGAAGCATTTTTTTAAGAAGGAAATTTTTAGAAACAAAATATTTATAATCAGCAGATTTATATATATCGAAATATATTAAAAATATGTTAAAAATGGATATTAGAAATATTTTACAACATAATATTTTTATAATACCCATTTGAAATATTCTTACTACAATTCGAACTCACAGGAAAAAATTAGTTCTTAAAAGTTCATATTAATTTATGAAACATTTTCGCAACTAATTTTAACGATGAGAACCCAACAACAATTAAATTCCAATTAAATATTAATAACAGAGATACTCTCACTAAAAGAATGAAGTTTTTTTTTTTGCATGTTTTGTAAAATTTGTAAAAAATAATGTGATTTTTGAGAAAAAAAACTTTGAGTAATTTCAATAATTCAAATCACCCTAAAATAAGATAGTTTTTCTAATTACTTATCAATAGAAAGGCTCATACTATACTCTTTTACATCAGTTTATAATAAGAACATCTTATCAGAAAATGAATCTCTTTTTGAAGATTAAGCAAAACTTAATCTTCAGATTAAGTTTCGCTTAATCTAGAGATATTTTGCTAGAATAAGCAAAACTTATTCTAACTTAAACGATAAACAATAAACAAGGAATTAAATAATTAAATTAGGTGATCTTACTTAATTAACATAATATTTATATATTTAGCAAATATGTATGGGTATTTATAAGAAATTTTCATAACTATTTTCAATAAAATATTTACAAAAAAATTTCCAATTTACTAATCAGTTACGGAACTCCTATTGTCTGTACTTATATCGGTTTACATAAAGAACAGTTTATTTGGAAAAAAATCTCTTTTTGAATAAGCCATCATTCTAACTTTTCCTTTTACAATGAGCCAGGAGTTAAATAATAAAATCAGAAAATCTTACCAAAAACATTGTCACAAGCTTTATAAAATTTCGTAAAATTGCATGCGACTTTCATAAAACATTATCTTAAATATTTTCAATAAAATGATTACGAAAACGGTTACTAACCAATTTAGTTTACAACTGTTTATCAATACTGGTGGACGCTTTATGCTCACTTACCTGATAATATTTTTTTTCAAAGACTACAGACCATTATCCCAGATTTGCATTTTGCAATATGCTGGGAATTTATAATAAAATAGGTTATAAAAAATTTATTATAAATTATTCTAAAGATGTAAATTCAATTTTTTTGCGTGTTTTTAGAAATATATGTGATTTTTATGACACACTCTCACGCCCTTATTGAAATATTTACGAAAATGTTTTTAAATTCTTATTAAATAGTTCCAAACATTTATCAATATTTATCTGTAGCAGGGGATGCATTAGGCTTTTTTATATTATAAACACCTTGTCTGCAAATAAATCCCTTTTTGAAGACTTATCAAATTATATTAGTTTTTACATTCGCAATTGTTCCCGCGTGTCTTGCTCTGTTTGCTGTATTATAAATATTGTACACATTGTTTCATTTATGATGGTTAAATAAATTATTTTGCAACTGTTTTGATTTTATCATTATGGTAATAATACTTTTGAATGAAATTATGGCATTTACTTTTGTTTTATACCAACTTCATTTCAAAATTGTTTACACTTTTTCATATAATTTGTTTAAAAGAGAATAACGTCTGCAATAATACCTCAATAATATGAATTTCCCTTTTACAAAATTAAATATTAACTAAGAAAAGAACAATATATTCCTCTAATATTCTAATATGCTATTTAAAATAAGGATTTCCAAAACAACATGACGTGAATAAAACTATTTTACGTTTTTAAATTTGATTTATTTACTTTATTATTATAGTGAATATGTTTTTGAATAAAATTATCTATTTTTTTTCTTTATCATAACCAACTTTTCAATAAATCATAATATCTTTTTGATGAAATTTACTTAAAAGTGAATGACAACAAAAAATGCCTTAAAATTGGGATCAGTTCACTTTTAAAATACTGAATACGAAAATTTGAAGCTAAAATACGTTTTTAATATTTTATTTAAAATATATATAAAATATGTTAATATAAAATTTTATTAATGTAAAAATTACCAAAATGACTTCGTAGAGTTTCAGGCAAATTTCCTTTGGCAATTTTATATAGAATTCCAAACTTCATTTCTAATAAAATAATCTTTATAATTTTAATTAGTATTTCTCCAAAATTATATTAATTATTTTGTGTAAATTTATCGTTAAAATTTTTAATTTGTTAATTTTCATTTTAACTTCTATTTTTATTTATTTTTTATATAAATAAATATTTAATAAAAATACACTTATAATTTATATGTAAATCGATAACGAGCACATGAATTCCTAGGATTAACTAACTTAAATGTTTTCCATGACAATTAGTGATTAATATAAATCACAGCATCTGTAGTTAAAGTAAAAGAAAATTCGTAAAAATGTGATGGTTAAAATAATTTTATCATTTAGCATTTATTTTATCTTATGTGCATTAAATTTTACATATTATTAATTTTATAAAAATTATTAATTTACTTTCAAAATATTCTATGGAGATATAAAGGCTATTTAAAAAATAATTTTTTTTATAAAATAAATAATATGTATTTAATGTAGGAAACAGAATATTTATTTTAACCATTAAAAATAATTATAAAAATAAAAGCAAACTTTCTTATTGGCTATGCGTCAGTTTGATGATGCAATCGAGATTATTACGTCATTTCAAAAATGTAAACACCCCCGAAACTTACTGTTCATTTCTCAACTAATTCCTTTCTAAAACAATTCATTTCTCAACTAATTCCTTTCTAAAACAAAATTACCTTTGTAAATTTAGTAGTATATTTACTTAAAATTAATTTCAATGTTAAATTATGTAACATTAGCACATGATATTTTTTCCTACTGTACGATGAAAAGATATGTTATTAAAATTTAAATTTTATACCGCAATCACAGAATGTACCCTCCCAAAAATATGTTAAAATTCTTCAGATATTTCAGAATATTTTTTATTTTGGTATCTAGCTTGATTTTCTATATTTTAATTTGCAGACATCAAATTTGAAATTTATTTTCCTTAAATATTCAGATCCACATGATAATGTAATTTTTGTCTACATTTAATGCCATTATTTGCTTTAAAAAAAAAGCAAAAAGGATATTTTTTTCAATTATTTAGTAAAAAATGGCAAGAACTGTTACTTTTTCAGTTTTGTTATGAAACCAATACTAAGCATGAAAAAAAATTCTTAGAATAATTGAAAATTATTTTTAGAAAAGCGAAAAACACATTCTAAATTTTAAGATATTTTTTTTAATTTTATATACTATTTATATTTTATATACTAGTATATTTTTAATACTTTACTGTCTCGATTAAACTCAATACTTGACGTAATAATGATAGACCTTAGATAAGTCATTACTGGATTATCTTTTTAGTCATAGACAATGGAATTTTATCCTCTTTTAAACACCAGACAAGACAGAAAAGGCATGAAAAAGATAGATTTTAAAATATTTCTTTTCACTTTTATATTCTAGAATATTTTTAATACTTTACTGGCTCTATTAAATTAAACACTTGAATAATTAGTAGTTAACAGTAGGATTAGGGTAATTCATAGTGTATTATCTTTTTGGTCATAGACAACAATGGAATTTTAACCTCTATTATTCGTGATTTATTCAAATGGAACACAGGACAAGCCGTCACTTAAGTTAAAAATGAAATAGACATGCTAAAGGTAGAAGTCACTTGATAGACGTTTCAAAAGAGAGTGCGTTTGAGGGAATTCGAGTGAAATAGAATATTACTAGAAACCGCTTAGAAGAATTCCAGTAAAAGAGAATTCCCCTGAATATTCAAAGCATATCATTTTTTGATAAGAAAATTTAGTGAAATTTTCAATATCAAAACAAAATTTGATTAACCAAAACTATTCAAAATTAAAATTTGAGTAGTGAAATTATTAAGTATTGCATGAAAAATGCTTAAGTATTTCTGAATATCATTTGGCTACACCTTGTAAGTGTACTTAATAATTTAACAGGTACAAAATATGAAATACTTTCTAGTTATCAACTTATAATTGAATCAAAGTTGTAAATGCTATAAGCTGCATTACAGGAAACTGAAAAGCACTTTTACATAATTTACAGATATTGAAATATTTTATCCAGGTTAGTTTTATTTAATTTAAAGTATGTCGTAAATTTAAAAGTTATGTGATAAACTTAATTACTTAAGAGTTCTTATCACTATTTTCTTAAGTTTATACTCCGCTTAGGTCCTTAAACTTTTGAACTCTCTAGAGGGACGAAAAATTATAAAAAAACCATATTTGATGTTTTTTAATCACTGTTTATATTTAACAGAATAAAATTTAGATAATTTTTCATTCAAATTAATCTTTTCATTTTTATTTCTTTGCTTTTTAATATAAATACGTTTTTTTTATCCAGTTTAAGGTAAATTAAATTTAGGAAAGTTTAATTTAACGCAACTATTAATTTAATGAAAAGTTTTATTTAATTTTGATGCAAATAATTTTCAGCGAGTTTCAATCAAATTGAATCTAAAAATTTGTTTATTATTGAATGCAAATAACTATTCAAATTTGATTTAAAAAAAATTTTTTTAGTATAAATAGATTTCAAGCTTGAATTAAATTAGATTTAAAATAGATCTTTATCTATTTATCCTTATTCCTTAACAAATTTTTTATCTTTATTAATGCAAATATTTTTATCAAATTAAAAAGTTTAGATTTTAATTTGATAATTTCATTTGCTTTTTAATAGGAATAAATTTCAAGTTTGAATCAAATAAAAGTTCTTTTTCTTTTCAATATAAATAAGTCTTATCAAATTTGAATTCAATTAGATATTTCCTTTGCATTTGAATACAAATAATTTAAAAAAATTAGAAAACATTTAATTTTATTTCAAAAATTTTTTATCAAATTTCAACCAAATTACTTCTCTAATATAAAATGACGTCAATTATTTACATATATAATAAATATCTAAGAAAAATATTCTTTTCTTCTTTACTTAAACGACTTTCATCAAATATGAATTAGTTTAAATATTTTTTCCTTTAATAAGAATTATTTTCATAAAATCTAAGTCCAATTAGATCTAAAAAAGGTTTTCTATGCATTTTAATACAAATAAATTTTACAAAGTATGAATCAAATAGATTTAAATGTGTTTCGTTTGCTTTTAAATGCAAGGAATTTTTATTGAGTTTAATTCAAATTATTTTTTAAATTTTCTAATACAAATAACTCGCCAAATTTGATTTCTCAATTTTTTTATTCGAATAAATTTCATCAATTTAGATTTAAATTCCATTTATTTATTTTCTACTTAAAGATAAATAATTGCCACTCATTTCAACCCAATTCAGTTTCAATTTTTGGAATTTTAGTCCAAATAATAATAACACATCCTATGTTACAGAGAGAAACATAAATAGGTTTTTTTATTTAGCTACTAAACAATGTGTTCTCTAACAAAATCTACAGCATTTACGTTTTAGATTCAAAGCGTATACAGTTTCCTTGAAAGTTTCATTTTTAAACCAATGATTCACGAATTAATTTATAAAAGCCATGCTATCATGATATATAATTCATATAATTATTATTAATTTATATTTCGGGGTCAATAGCATATATATACATATTTTAAAGTGTTAGAGTTCAGTTGCTGAAACTCTATAAAGTAACCATTTCATATGTTATTATATATCTTTCAGATATTATTTAGAAAAAGTGGCAACATCACAATCACTCATTTCTTATAAAGGAATTACTTTTAAGCTAACTAGAGGCAAAAAATGAAAAATTATATTTTTACATTTTACTTTGCGATTTTAATAAAAATTTATTTAAATCGAAATTTTTCCGATTCAGTTTCAGTCTTTAGTTTTACTTTATTTACAAATTAAACAACAGTATATCTTGTATTACAATAAAGGGAAAAATAATGTTGATAATATTTATGATTTACTACTGTAATTTTAGGATTACAGTTCGAATTTATAAAAAACAATTGCGAACACAGTTTAGTACTTGTTTATAAAAAACAATTACGAGGAAAATGCTTGTCAAATTTTCAATTTAAAAATACACACTATAGAAAAAAAATCATAAATAAGAAAAAGAAAGCAAACTTACTTAAGCCGTCGAATTTCCGGATTATGCTATCTATGAATATATTCTGGGGCGCTACATGGCCTCTCTTCACTGGCATTTTAGAGAATTTTACGCTGGTGCACCCTTTTTTGTTATTAGTATTATTATTGATGAGCAAGAATGTATCCACACATTATTTATATGAAATTCATACTGTCGCAGCTGTCTTCTGCATCAAAACATGCGGAATGTATACAAAAAGGCAAAAAACTGCGAAAAGGGCTTTTTTTCTCTTAAAAAACCCCTTAAATTATAGTACAAGCTGTTACAGTTATGGTTAAAGAATTTTCCTCTTTACAGCTGTGCTTATCTAATTTATCTTGAAAATACTGTAGCTCTTATTTTTCTATAAACTTTCTGAACTACGTGTCAGTTTATCCAAATGTTTTTATAAAATGTTCTTTAGTGCTGTAAAATAAGCGTAGATTTCATTCGTCTTTTCCTAGGTATGTTTATTAAAATGTGCTCAACTTGAACTATCTCCTTTGAAATTTGATTCTACGCTCTCACTAAGTGTCGACTAACTAGCTTCCGTAGACAACAATCCAAGCTCTGAATGATCTAAACACTACAAAGTTATGTTTTGTTTCTTTCTTACAAAACATCGAAACTTCTTGTTTTCCGGTACAAATGATGGATTCGCGAAAACAAAATTGTATATCTATTCAAAAATAAACATCTGGTTTCAAAGTTCCAGTTGTGTTCATTTTTATACCACTTTATGAATGCAACTTTTAAGCCCAAATGAATCGATATAAATTATGTCTAATGATAGAAAACGATTATTAAATCAATTAAATTGGGAGCAAATAAAATTCTTTATTATTTATAGAAAAAGATGAAATTTTAAACTTTTGGTTAAATGATAATGTAGGAAATCATTTAAATAAAGAACTTATTTTCAAAGTGAACAGTAACTTTTCATTATCACTAGGTCAAATGATACAATAATATTTTCACTGCAAACGATAGCTTTTCAATATCGTCTGGTCAAATAATATCGCCAATATATTATCATGGCAAACGATAATTTTTCCAAATTACTTCATCAAATATTATCAAAACATTGCCATTGCAGGCGAGGTTGTCGAAATTTGAACAAAAAGCATCCAGAATTATAGAAGAAAATTTAAATTGCAAACTAGATATAATAAGGTGGTTAAAAAAAAAAAAGAACAATTCGTTATCAAGTGATTATAAAAATTTTCCAGGGCTCATTTAACTTCCATGCGAAATGAAGATAGAGTTGATATTCCAAAATAAAAACACAATATTTTTCACCGGTTCTTTATCGTTTGCAAAATAATTTTTCCAATCACCAAAAAAATTGTGAATACTTATCTGCATCATGTTAACATTTGCTTAGATTATCGCTTTCTTAGACAGCACGAGTCAAGAAACCGCTGTCGGCAGATATACGTCAGTTCTCCCCAGTGGAGGAGGGGTATTTGTCAACGAATACAAAACGCACAAGGCGCTCTCTGAAAATACGCGTGCGCTTTTCCACTGCGCACCGATCGATTCGAGCAAGAATATTCCACGCGGTCTGTTAAAGTAAAAAAGTTCAAATTTTACTAATAATTTTTAATGCTGTATATAAATCACCCCGAGAAAAAACCAAATTTACCTTGTGTGTTCTTCAATAAGAACTCATTTACTTATGCAAGCAAAATGCTAACTTCCACTTTTAAAGGTGAACAAATTTGAAATTGACATTTTATTTGTGTGTTTGTTTTCTTTTCTTGCCGCTTAATACATCTCTTTCATTCACAGAGGGAGTTGAGGAGAATTTTATCGCTTGACTTCGCGAAAGGAAGCGCAAGAGCAAAAATATTTATGACGGTCGCAGCGCCATCTGTGTCATAAATCTTGAAATAAAAGAAATCAGGAAATTATTTCTTTTTGCGGAAGACAAGTAAATAAAATTTTAAACGAATAAAAATATAATATTTAAATAACTGAAGCAAATAAAAACATAATATATAAATTGAATTTTAAAATATGTTGTATAAAATTAAAATTTTATCGATATGCATTTAAAATATTGAATTCATTTTTATGCATTTAAAAATCTTGTCAGTATTTTCAAAAATGGAAAGGAAGAATAAATATGTACTGTCATAGCATTTTATTTGTAACCAATTAATGTAAACAAGCTTATAAGCTAATATTGTGTATAATTTTCTGAAATAGTTTAAAGAATTTTAGAAAAATTTTATCACATATATCGGAATGACAAAAAAACAACACATTTGAAAAATAGATAAAAGTTATGAAATCAAAACTAATATATCAAAATAAAATTAATGGAGAATTATTTGTTACAAAAAAATTTTAACAGTTGCAATAACACTATAAATAAAATTGCATGTATTTATGTTGTTATAATAGGTAAAAAAGAAAAAAAAAATTTTAATTTAATACTTCTATAAAAAAATTAAGTGAAAAAAAAATGATTAATGTATAAAAAGAAAGATTAATTTAAATATTTCTAATTAAAATACAAACTCTTTATAATGAACTTATCTTTCAAGTTCCCATGTTAGTGAAATGCATTAATTTTAAAATATATATGTTCATATTATAAATGATTTCGGATGTTTAGTTCAGCAAATTATAAGTTCGATTCGCATCTTAAACACCATATTTAATATGTTGGAACTGGAATTTGGAGTTCACTTAGGTCATACATCTCATTCCAGATACTATCTTTACTACTATATTTTACTTAATTTGGTAATACATCTGATCATACATTTTGAAAAATCATGCTTAAAAAATCCTGTTTTATTAATAAAATATTAAAGTTTTCTATCCCAAAAATGCTACAAACTTAACAGTAAAACTTTTGGTTTGAAAAATTCTGCATTAAACTTTTTAATCACCATGTTGTTTTCTTTTTCGAATATTAATAAGAATCAAATTGATAATAATTATTAGTACATAGTAACAAACACGTCCAAAATATTGCAATTATAATTAAATGCCTTCATAAATGCATTAATGCTAGTTGTTAAACATTTATAGTTGGTCGTTAAATATTAATTTGTAATTCTTAAGTTGTAAAAATGTTCAAATTAATTTAAAGTACCCAGTACTTTAACAGTTTTAAAATAATGTATTTCTTAAATTATTAATTTTAAATGTTGTTATTAATTTATATATTAAAAAATATGATAACATGCACAAATTAGTTCGATCCATAAAGCTGTTTCTGCAAGAATTTTCTTTTATTCATTAAACTATTTTTTACTTCGTATATTAAGAATAATTATACAACTAAACACGAATAAGATATTGCAATTATAATTAAATTTCTTTCATTTACATTAATATTGATAACTGTCTTTACTAAAATCTTTTGAATTGAAAAGGGAAAGCTTAAAATAATTTAAAAAGTTCAGTACAAAATGGAAAAATCATTTATTTTCAAATTTACTATTATTTTCAATTTACTTTTTTAATGTACTTATTTTGAAGAACGTGACACGTAAATTTATTCGCACATGCATATTGTTTCAAGAATTCTACGTAGAACTTTAAGTATTTTTTTCTAGTTCATTTTAATCATTAGATTATCTTCCACTTCGGATACTTGTGATAATTATTTAGCAAACACACTCGTTTTTACTCACCTCTAATTTTCGAAAACACTCATGTTTTTAGCGGACTAATGGCTAGTCCCTAGTTTTAGACCTAGAATTAATTATCTCCTATTTACAAACTAAAATTTTGAAAAATCCCTTTTTTGCGAACTTTCGTTTCTGACAAATAGCTTTCTTTTTCTATGATCTTGTATTTTTTTTATGTCTTTTATACTCGTGAAGAACATTATTCATTTTTGAACAATGAAGCGACGCGTACAAGACAAACTGGGGACAAACATTTGAGGGGAAAGAACTGTAGTACTCCTCTTTTCCGCTGTTCAGAACATAAAAAGAGAGAAAAACTCGTTGAACTGTTGTTCTGTGTAGTTGATTTCGTTTAATTTAAATAACTTAATTTATGAAGTTTCGTTGGTGAAAAGGAGAGAGAATTTGTCGTTGTTGAAGAAACCAACATGTTCATCAATTGAAGGAAAAAAATTCTAAAAGAAGTGGACAAAATTTAGCCAAAAAACTATGGAATTCCAAAGAACAGTCTTTTTAATTTTGAACCATTTTAAAAATTCAGAAAAAAAATCCTTGAAGAAATGAAATGGTAGCAGAAATAGTGCCCCCTCTCGAAAACATGAAGACTTTTTACCACCTTAACTGAGAAAAGACAAGGTAACTTAAACGACGATTTGAATGAAGATGAGCCACTCATGCAAAAATTCCTCCAAAGAAACCCTTTGCTTCCTGAAATTTCTTTCGAGGATATTTTGAATATAGACTCAAATGGGATATGTACGGAAGAAATATCACTGGATGAAGCTATTAAGAGTATAATGAATGAGAACTATTAATAAGAAAATCATGTACTGCAGACAAGCAGCGGAATGTTTAACAGGACTAAAGGTATTTTTTGAGGGTAGACAGTGAAAGAAAGGCTTTTATGCATTGAAAAAATATGGAAAATAGGTTTTTAAAATTGAAATTTTTAAACAGAAAAAGATTAAATTTTGCTTGATTTTTCATCAATAAAATGGCAACAAATATTATTTTATTCAGGAATCTCATAGTGAATTCTAATTAGTGTTTTCTAAAATACTTTATTTCTAAAAAAAAAAGAAAAAAAATTACGCATTTTAATAAAAATTATAATAACTTTCCTATTTTACGAACTGTTTAAATGGCCCCAACGAATTCGTAAAAATGAGCGTCTATTGTATAAAGCTTATCAAACACAAGGAAAATATTGCAATCATAGTAATATGCCACTTCAAAAACACACATTAATATTTAAACATTAAATTATTCAATAAAACTTTCATTTATTTAGATTGGAAAAAAGCTCGAAATAATTTAAAATAAAAAATTTTCTCTCCGTATAAAACTGAAAACTTATTTTTTAATTTGAAAAATTATTGGTTTTTAATGATATTTTAAAAAAAGTTGTTTGGAAAAAGTAAAAATTCAACATTTTTAAGTTACATTTGTTATAATTAAATGATCATAACTATTATATTTATACGTACATATGCATAAGTTTATTACATATTATCAATAAACATATTGTTTCAACTTTTAATCACTTAAATAAACTTCTTTAAGGAAATTATTAAAGAATCAATATTAAATTCTAAGATTATTCTTCAAATAATTTCTAATGTACGTCTTACCTTTGGAAAATTTCCTCTGGTCATCTTTCAGTTTGGCATTCAAACTTTTGGCGCTGTTTTCAATTTTAATGATTTTGTCACCAATCGGCAGAATGACTGTCATCGTTGAAGAAATAACTGCATTTCATTCGGTAAAAATAATCACGAGGTAGTCTTAATCACGTGAATTCGTAAGCCAATAATATTCTTTTTACCTTAGATAACTTTAATATCGTTCTCTCAAAAAATATGACATGTAGTGTACAGTTAAGGAAAATGTAAATTAACCACCAGGTGGAACGTAACGTACTTGAAAGTAAAAAATTCTAAAATTTAGTGACGTATTTGAAGGTTTAAAGCGAGTAAGTAGAAATAAACTTGTGTAGAGAGGAAAAGAATTTTACTACCACAGAAGGGAGACCGAGTCATTTTTAAAACTTGTTTATAAATTTGTGCCAAAAACACTTTTAGCGTGATATATAGAAGATTAAACTGAAAGGGAAATTTCTAGAAAATGCAAAAAGCTCATTGTAAAAAGTGGACTTAATTTTTTTTTCTTTTTGAAATGTAAATTTATGTGTAATAAATCACTGTGAAATATAATGTCTTCATTTTATGTTTAAAGTCATACTATTATAAGTAATTTATTTAAAAATTTTAAAATTCATACTTAAATAATGCTGGTTTTAAATTTTTATTTAATTTTTTATATAAGTGTTAATTTAATTTTACAATTCCAATACAACTGTGGGAACTATATTTTCAGCTAGATAACTTATCCATTTGAATTATATTAATTGGTCCAACTATTTTTTAGAAACTAATTAACAGATTAAATTTGAACAAATTTTACTAATATCTTATATAACTTTGTGAAGGATGTATTTAACAAGTACTTCTAGTTAAATCTACCCATCATAAAATGACATGATGCCTAAAATTTATTCTATTTTACTTAGTAAATTTCGATTTATTCGTTAGTGTTTATCAGGGAAATTTTGACTATAGTTGATGCATAACGCTTTTAAGAATAATTAGATGACCAAAATAAATAGTTTGTTCAGAGGTCTGCTTAAATTTATTAGGCATTTAGGAATTGCAAAAAATCTCGAACATTTTTTTCGTGTATTTTTCATTTTCATAGAATCAAAAGGAAATATGAAATGAAATTATTGTTAACGATTCCATGTTGCAAAAATCTTTGAAGTGCTTGTGTGAAAGAAATCCTAATTGAAGAGATGCGATATATTCTGAATCATTGTCTTCGGTTGATGGCAGTATTAGTTATTTAATCTTGATTTTCATATTGCAATTCAATAGATCACAGCAATTATTAATTTATTGACCACTCTAACGATACTATTGGCCAAATAAAATTCATTTTTCATCCAAGCCACAGTCTAAAGTGGATTCCAAACTAATAAGCGTCCATCAACGAATCAAACCCTCAAACTGTTAAAAGGAAGACCAGAATGAGAACTATTCAATTGTCATATATGCGAAACAAATCTTGGCATCACTCAGGAGTACACGATTAATCAATCTGTTTGCATGTTTAATTGCACCTAGATGGCGCCACTTGTAAGTATATGTAATTGTTCTATTTTTCTCTTACTGTTTTTGTAAGTGCCACTCTAATTCGTCAGCCTTTGTTTGTAAACAACTCATTTGTATTCAGTTTTGCATTAAGCTTTAACTTAATTGAAGAGCTGCGATATATTCTGAATCATTGTCTTTGGTTGATGGCAGTATTAGTTATTTAATCTTGATTTTCAAATTTCAATTCAATAGATCACAGCAATTATTGTTTGATTGACCACTCTAACGATACTATTGGCCAAATAAAATTCATTTTCCACCTAAGCCACAGTCTAAAGTGGATTCGAAACTACTATGAGCATAAGCGTCCATGTACGAATCGAACCTTCAAACTGTTAAAAGGAAGACCAAAATGAGAGCTATTCAATTGTCATATATGCGAAACAAATCTAGGCATCAATCAGGAGTACACGATTAATCAATCTGCTTGTATGTTTAGTTGCACCTAGATGGCGCCACTTGTCAGTATATGTAATTTGTTCTATTTTTTCCTTATTGTTTTTGTAAGTGCCACTCTAGTTCGTCAGCCTTTGATTGTAAGCAACTCATTTGTATTAAGTTTTGCATTAAGCTTTAACTCTCAACAGTTCACTTCATTTTATTTTCATACATATTTATTATTCTACGCATATTAATATTCTATTTTAAATACTGGTGATTGAAGGAATTAAAAATATAATAATGTTCATAAAAAACTGCCGAAATCTATCAGTAAGGATGTTCATTCAAGCAGTACAAAAGATAGATAAATCAGCACTGTTATTTAACATCAGGTCGTTATAGAATTATTTGTAAATTGTGGACGTGCCCCGTTAATCTCTGATGGCCAAAATGCTTCTGCACGTCTGGCGTGGACGTGAGTGGAAGGGTGCTAGCTCAAGAGTGACCTCGTCATTTGATCCTGGCTTAAAATTACGAGAGCTGCATGATGAGCAAGTACTCCTAAACCCGTTAACCCCTTAAGTGCTGTCAAGAGACTGCCTGCACTGATTTGTATCTATGGAATTTATTTTAGTATTAATGAAAATTATATTCAAGACGTTAACCATTTTAGAATTCGTCTTTTTAAATTTAGCTTTTATTGAAAATATAATAACTTTTTTATAGATTTATTTTAAATTTTATTTATATTATATATTCAGCAACAATGTGATGATCTTTGTTAAATTCCTAAGAGTAAATGTTTGTAACTGTTTCTTAGGATTTATAGTTTCTTTGCAATGAGCATAAAAAAACATTTCAAATGTTGAAAATTACATTTCCCCATTTTCTTTGTATATACTACACAGTAATGAAAACATAAATCATACCTGTATACTATAAAAGTATTTGTGCTTTTTCTGTTAAACACGCTGAAAGAAAAAGAATGCTTAATTTTTTTATTGTTTTGTTTCAGTAAAAAAATTATAAAATTTATTTATAATCATTGTTGTTCTTTTTCAATTGTTTTATCTTCAGTGGAAAGATGTCATGAAAAACAAAATTATTCAATTTGCTAATTGTTAAAAAAAACTTTTTTCACTAAAATACTATAAAGATATTTAAAATATATTACTGATATGATAAAAAAATATATATCACAAAGGTAGATTGAATGTCATTATATTTTTACATGCTATTAAGATTCTCAATAAGAATTCGCAGTGAATAGATGAACACACAATTAATTCTTAGAAAATTAAAAAACAATGTAATATTTTTTTCAAGCATCTTAAAAGTAAGACTAAAACAATCAACGCTTATTTATTTGTAATTGTAAACACTGTTTTTTATTTATTTTATTTTATTTTATTCATTTATTTATTTTTGCAAAACATTGAATTTACACTTTTCAAGCTCAATTTACTCTTTTTTTTTGTGCCGGGGAGTTTTTACAAACTTCGCCAAATTTCCAAAAGATTCCAGAAAAATCTCAAAATATTTGTCGGAGAAGCATTCTGAAACATTTTCATTCTGTCACTAATTTTACACACACTCACACACACACAAAAAGAAAAAAAATTTAGTACGAAAATGCAAAACACGGAAAGCCTGCCCCTCTTGTTTCAACGAGTTTTTGCGGGAAAACAAATTTTACAGGAAGATTACTCTTAGCATTTCGTAACAATGAATTTTCATTAATAAGCATTAGTAATTTTAATTATTGAAAATTATACTTATTAATAAATATTGTTGAAAATTAAAATAAAATGTTATTAAAATTATTAAATATTATTAAAATTAAATTTAACAACTTATTAAAAATTAATTATTTTTAAAATTCAAAATTTCATGCATTGAACAGCAAAACAAATAAATTTCTGTATTTTACTAACCTTTACAACACAACAGAAGGGTTTAAATAATAATTTGCAATTAAATTTATCCTATAAGTGCAATAAAAAAACAGAAAAACATTATTTAATTCAAATAAGTTGAAAAAACATTCAGAATTGAATTGTTTTTTTTTATGAAAAAAAATTTAAATTACTAACTTTGATTTTACAAAAAATAAAATTGGGAATAAATGTCTCTGATTAAATTAATACGTTGTATTCAAAACGATATGAAATTATAAATAATGTAAAAGAAATAAATTGATTTTATAACTTTTTTATATTTATGTAGATTTCTTCTTCTTCTCTTGAGCTTGTCAGATATGTGGCACCTCTGCATTGTTGCATTTTGTACCATGCTCCAAGCCCAATTTTTTCCTAGTTCCATTGTCTTGGGTCACCTACTTTGTTTATAAAGTCTGACAGGCCCTCAATGGAGTTTAGGTGTAACTCTTTAGGATAGGGATTACCTAGAGTAGTGAATCTTGTAAGGGCAAGAGCATCACACTCATATAGGATATGATAAGCTGATTCTACCACTGCGTGGCATTTCCTACAAATTGGTTCCTGTTTAAAAAGCCCAATTGTATGAAGGTGTTTCCTGAGATGATAGTGTCCAGTAATGAAGCCTACAATTGCTTGAGTCTTCAATCTTGGGAGTCTAAGAATTTCAGATGCAATTTTCTCAGATGAGTTGAAAATCATGCTTTTTGCATGTTTCTGTCCAGGAGAGTCACGCCAAACTTTGTTCATCTCCTGTTTTTCCCATTTTTGAATGGCCTTGTAGTCTTCATGTTGATCTCACAAAAGGGTTCCATTTCTATTGGATTGAAAGAGGATCCCTGTTATGTAGATTTACTCTCTTACGTTTAAGAAAAATGTGTAATTCTACATATTATTTTAGAAGATAAATAAAAAGAAAGCTCGTAAATTTTCAAGGTTGATTAACACAACATAATACTTGCAAAAGAAGTCTCTTCTGGAGGAGTCTGCAGTTGCAAAAGCATATAATATCAAAGGAGAATACATTACTCGGTCAAAAGTCAATGATAGATTGTCTCACGTTGCTGTTTTGTGCCAATCCAATAGCGATTCGGAAATTAATGTGAAATCCAGAAGAGCTGACTGAATGTGATGTGGAGATCCAACAAGAAGACGTTGATGATACATGACCTTTTAACTGAGTAAATCAAGGAAGTTTTTGGTCCTTCTGAGAAAAAATACTTGCTTGATGAATTTACCATACCTTATCTTGTCTTATGAATAATGCTTCTGCCCATCCTCCAGGCTAAAAAGATGACTTCCCTGAATAACTTAAGTTCATCAAGATCCAATTTCTGCCTCCCAATACCACTTCTTTACTCTAGCCCATAGATTAGCAAATTATTTCTAACTTTAAGAAGCTCAGCACTAACGTACTCTTCCAGCATTGTTCTTAGGAGACTGAAGAATCCAACCTCACTCTCAGAGAGTTGTTGAAAAACCACTTCAGCATCATTACCTGCCGCAAGATGATCAAAAAGGGGTGGTAATGGTAATCAATAGAAACCTAACTTCTGCTTGAAAGAACCTTTTTTCTGGAGAGCGTCCTCAAATTGCCTTTGAGGGATTCGAGAAAGTACTTGTGGAACCTGTAGTCAACGAGATAGTGTACTTGGACATTATCATAGGCTTATAGGTGCGTAACAGTGATATCAAAGAGCTTGTGGAAAACCCTAGCTAAGAGTTGACCACCTGAAGAAAATATGGTGTTGCATTGTGTTTCACAACAAAAAGTTTGGAAGGTAAGTTTATCAGAAGAGTAGGTAAATAAAAGGCAGCAATTTTCTAGTGAAATAAGAAATGCTGAAAACATGGGAAACTGTTGCATATCTTACACTGAGGAACCTCATTCTAAAAAGGAAACGGCTATGCAGGCTTATTAAATTTATTTAATGATAATGATGTGTCCCATTTTTGCCAAATTTGGAAGTGTCAACAAAAACAAACGTCTCTGAACATCAACTACAAAAAGACACACAATTTACGCTTACAAAAAAAAAAAAAAAGGAAAATACCTATCATACTTATTTCGATTTTTTTCCCCAAATCGAATTTACATTCTAGGTGTGTATGTTCAGCAGTAGAAGAAAAAAATGAAGATTATTCACTCTCCTTAACAATCTGTGATTTATTTTCCTTGAATAAACGATATACATAACAATTTGTGAATATTTTTTCGATACGGTATGCATTATCGTATTTTACATTAACTTATGTGAAAAAAATTGTTTCGCATAGCATGTTTCACTTTAAGAGTATTATTCCGAAACTTATTTTATGCTGGTTCCACTATACTTATTTAATTTTCGACAAGGTTATAATTCGATTTATAAGCGATTGATAAAGGATTTCCTGGAACTATTTTCATTATCTACCGAATTCTATTTGATGAGAAAATTAAAGTTGGATAATCGTCAATTTTTGATGTATTCGTTTTTTATCGAACACTTCTAGCTAATGGACATCATAAAAAAATGAACATTTCATAATACAAATATTTAATAGGTTTTTTTTTTCTTGACGCCAAGTTGAGATTGACATAATTATAAAAATTTAATCAGCAACCCTAAATGATTGTAAATTGTATTTTCTTATTAAATGTACTAAATGTAAATGTGTTATTTTTTTTTTAATTTTTAATTTGTATTGCAAAATTTTTATTTTATTGTCAAAAAATCTTAAAAATCTTAGATTTTATTACAATTTTCTTTTGCTATAAAATGATATGTTTTATTGTATAATCATTAAATGAAATATGAAATAAACATATTTTTCCATTTTATAGGAATTTATAACACATCTATTTAAAAAAATATTTATTTCTTAACTATTAAATAGATGCCATTATGTCATTAAATAGAGTTCTAAAGAAGATAATTTATTTGGAAAGTCTAAAGTTCGTTATCTTATAATTATGATTCTTATCTTAAATTCCTGTTATTAATTAGAATTTTAATTAAGAAAATCTCTTTGGGAAATCTTGTTCATTGTTTCATAGCTATATATAAAATGTCAAGTTAATTACTTTTTGTAATGTATTTTCTTATATTCTTATTTATTTGCGATATTTTTAAGAAAATTTAACCAATCTTTAATAAGTGCATCATATTCTTATCGTTAAAGTTAGTGATTTAAAAATACAGCCCTTTAGTCTATTTATTTCTTACTTGGTTGCTGCTCTTCAGAAAGAGCCAATTCACAGTTGTTAAAGTTGCTTACCAAATTCTGATAGCTACCTCATCCTCAATTAGGCGGCGAAAAAATTATCAACAATCTCTACCTTAATAGTAATGCTCTCTTACGGAAGTGTTATATAATGAAAAGCAGGGTAAAATTTACTTTAGATTACCCCTTGATTTTTTGGCTGTTTTTTTTTACTCCAAGATAATGGCCAAAATGTCATTAACAAAACGACAACACTAAACCTTCGTTAGTTAAGGCACTGAAAATACAAGGGTTACCGGAAATTAAATTTTATCACCAGTATTAATTATTAAATTTTTGCGAAGCCAAGGGGTATATAGAATAAAGTAAACTTTACCAGGGAAATATTATATTTTACATATTTTTCATTAATTGACACATTCGAATTTTCTTTAATATAATAACTAAGGCTATTTAAAAGCTGTTTTCATACTTTCTTTATAATGCATAGCTCTTCCAGCAGCATTTTTTGACCATTCGAAACTGCAAAATTCACCCACCCGTTACATAACTTTTAACTTTGAAAAATGACGAAATATCTTAAAAAAATCTTTTTTTTATTTTAACTCCAACAAATATAATTTTGCCATATGATGAATAATTTCAAAGGCATTTTAAGCATTAGCGTACCATGTTTTGAATGCAAATGCTTTTTTTTATTATAAATATTCTATAAACATTTTATTTATGTAACGTGGTATTAAATTTAGAAATAGCTTCGTATATTACCTAGATTATTTAATATCTGTTGCCATTAAATTAGAAATAAAATGTTAGTGATATTTAAAATAATATAAAAGAATAGTTTTATGAATTTTTTTAGACATTTATAAAAACTGCATTGTGTAAAGAACACGGCAATACACACAAAACTTTTTATTATTCTCTCTTTTTTTTTTATTAGGTTGGGGAAAAAGTAATCCAATATTTTTTCGGTAGACGTCTGTAGTGATCGCTATCTCGTGAGGCATCTATCAAACAATTTCAGATTTATGCTCGTTGGAAAGGTGACATTTGACACTAAAATATCCTCTTGCGGTTTTTTGTTTGATTCATTCAGTTACGAGTACAAGGTTTTGAAAATGGAAGGCAACAAACAGAAAATTCGATACATTTTCGTTTTTCTCTTGTAACGGCGAAAAAGATAGCCGGGTGGTTAAAATTGTGAAAGGTGTTTATCGTCCTATATAAGACTGTAACAACCAGTTACGTACAATTTTGGTTTCGTCGATTCCGTTCGGGTATTTTTGATGTTAGAGATGCACCTCGCATGTGGATACAGCATCGTCGAAAATGCCTATAAAATATCAAAAATGATCGAAGTTAACCGCATGTCAGCAGTCGTAATGCGCAAGACCTAAAAATCTACATGAAAGCTGTTTTAAACCTTTTTACAAAGTGAATCCAAAAGAAGTTACATGAAGTTCACGTAAAAATAATGGATTTCTTTTTCCTCAACCTAATATATACATTTTAAAATAATGAATATTATTAGCTTCAAATATCTATAATGTATGTTTTCTTCAATTGTTTATCCTTGAATCATAAATATTTTGATTGTTTTTATGCGTCGAGTTTTCTGCTGAATATGAAAGATTTGTCATCATCGAAACCTGTCCCTTATAACAAAAAATTCTAATTATTCCTATAATCATACAGCGCATATTATCAAGAAATAAATATTTTATTACAATATGAAAAGGTGGATGAGAAAATTACAAAGAAATTACAAAGAAACTGAAGCATGGTGACTCCCTAAATCATGGCATCAGCCGAAGCACCAGAATGTTTATCAATATAGTCTTCTAGATGAATTATTGTTGTTGTTGCACCAACATGCTTCACTGAACTTAGCCCTGATTTATGTTAAAACTTTTTTTAGGTTTACGTTTTGGTTAGAACTTAGATTTAGGTTAGAACTTAGCTCTGATTTAGGTTGGAAGTAGCTAGGTGGGAATCTTCATAATTTTAGAAACAGTGACCAAGCAGAAGAAATCCGAATACTTGACCTGCCATCCCCAGAGGTTTCATTACGCTTTGGCAAGATTAATTACTATACACAATTATCAATGATATTAGCGAAAGAACACACAAAAAATTTCTCGTGTGTTTACTGATTGAATCAAAATACATCAAAGAGTGTGCATTGGAACTCATTTCAGTCATGATTGTTTACAGCTAGCAGAAAACATTGTGAATTAACAGACTGGTTGAGCTCATCGCACACTGTAACGTAATGTACATTGTAATCCATATTAGTTATTAACTATCTAAGTTAGTATAATAAGTTTTTTGTAATTTGGGCCTGGTTGTGTGTGAAATTGTTAAACATTATTCACAATATATTATCCATGGACAAACAATGAACCATCACTACAAGTAGAATTTTTCGCCAATCTCTGTACAAACATTTAATATATTTTCAAAAGAAAATAAATGGGCATTTAAAATTATTTTCAAAATTTTTCACGATTAATGTTTTTTTATTATATCGTTTTCTTGTCAGTCAAACAATATTCTTTCCATAAGGAGATTTTTTAATCATTTTTGTCATGTATATATATATATATATATATATATATATATATATATATATATATAT
>JAPDSC010005195.1:0-15290 GCA_026290005.1 Latrodectus geometricus
GAATATATATTTACTGTCAATAGCAATGTGATGTTAACTCAAGAAAAGTGCTAATAATGAGATATTTTCATTCGCTTACTGTAAATATGATTTTGTAAGTAAGAATGCATCTATTTATAAAATTTAGTTATAAAACTTGTTCCAATGTATACAAGACATGATCAGGTCCTTTTAAAAAGACTGAATAAAGAAGTAGAAAATAAAAAGAAAATTCTGAATAGAATAAAAAAAAAAGATATTTTTCTTAAAAAATAAATAATTGGGGGGGAAAAAATCAGAAATATTTTGCATAAATAATTCATTTAAAATTTTTAAATACGATTTAATATCAATAACTCTCAAGAAATGAATGTTTCTTTTATAATGTTAGATGTTGTCAGTGATGACATTACAGAAAGACTAGTTACCACTCAATAAAAAATAGCACTAATATGAAATAAAAATTTTAATTAGCCATCTTATTTTTGCAGTTTGAAATGTCTTTCCTGTAGTAAAACTGCAGGAGGAAGAAGCATTGTTCATCAGTATTCTTTAGTAACAAAGTATCAAAACTGACTAGTACTTTAAAGTTTGCATGTTGGATTTATTGAAAAATTGATTATTTAAATATTTTTATTTGCATTGGTATAGTAAAAGTTTTAATAATATAATTGTTCATTTTTTAGTTTTACCGAACTACCATGTTAATAAGATTTAATAAATTTGTCCTGAAATATTAAGAAAATTGTTTCTTGAATTATTTTTTACTACTATGCTTGTATATATTTTTTTCATTATAGTATTTCTTTTATTTAATATGCGATTTCATTAATTTAAAAAGTTCTATATCTCTTTTCTTTTTTTTTTTTTTTTTTTTTTAAGGTATGAATTATATGAAGAAAGTTTGGATGATCATCCCAGTAATCAATCCGAAAGGCATTCTAACATTTCTGAAGTTATTCCTCATGAAAATATTATGCCATTACCACAATTGCCAGTATCTTGCGATCACAATGCTGTAACTACTCATAACATTCATCTGAGTCAAGTTGAGGGTGTTATAACTACAGTACCATCAGTGCAAGTGCTCCCACCATTAACATGTCCACCGGTTTCTTACACTTTGGCTTATCCAACAGCTGCATATGGATATATGCCATTTTCACATTCTCATGTCCCCATTCATCCTGCCTATGTCCCATCTCCAGCTTCATATCCTTATAACCCATTAGCTAATTTATCTTACTATCCACCCACTGTTGCTAATGCAACACACATTCGACATCCAACAACAGGCATGTATCCTGGGCAAGTAGTTGGAACTGCAGTAACTAGGGCTTCAGTAACACAAACTACTCCAGTTCTTACAATGAATGGGCATCCTGTTGTTGCTCAACCTCCTCCACCATCAATACCACCCCCACAACAAACTCAGGTAAGAATTAAGTATTAGACTTAGAAATATGAATAAAGTTCTGGCAATATAGAATTGAACTAATTGTTAAGTAAAAATAATATTCTTATGAAACAATTTTAAAAAATTTATACATTTCTCTTCGATAAATGTGCTTTTTATGTGTATAAATAATAATATAATTAATTGAAATTATACAATATATATTTTTCAATTTTTTATATTTTAATTTATAAATAGTTAAAAAAATAAACATGATCTTATCAATTTAATTTGCGAAAGTTTTAATTTTAAACTACTTCATTTTACCAACTGTTCCCTACAAGTATTTATTTATGTAATTTCTTAAATATTTAGCTACTCAATAATGTGTTATTTAATACATCTGAATATTGTAATACTAATTCCATGTTCCTTAGATTTGTAATAAAAATATATTATATTTCTCTTTAGCATTCATTGTTGTATAAAATATAACTTTGTTATATAATTAGTAGTATAATATTATATAGCTTATATTGGACTATTAAAGATGTAAAATAGAAGTATATTAAGCTTTTAGAAAGGACGTTTATATTTTAATCTTAGAACTAAGTGCTAAATTATAATTGCATCAATTATTTTGTTTCTATGTTGCATATCAAAAACATCATTAAGTCTATAATATATACTTTTCCTTCATATTTGAAAGAAAATCATAAGAATGTATTCCAAAAGGCAGTATTAAAATAATGTTTTTCCAAGAGGTAATATATACATTATCTTGAAAGCAAATTCTATTTTTTTATATTTATTTATTCTGAAGCTATAAATAGGAATAAAATTAAATTTTTTTAAAATAATACTAATGCTATTTAATTATTTGAAAACTTTAATAAAACACTAAAATTTGAAAAATTATTCATTATTTTATTAAAATCAGTTATTCTCTATACAAATAGTTTAAACAGACTTTAAATGTCTTATAAATACAATAGATACTTGTTTTTACGAACTTGAAAAGGCCAAAAACATAGTTTTTAAAAGTTCATAATACAGAAAAATGTAAAATCTTAAAATTTTTATTTAACAACTCTCATTGAAAATAAAGTATTATTAAAAAGATTAATTAGTGTGCATTGTGTTAAAACACATGCAACATAGAATTCATATTTGAAAAAAAATTCTTACTTTCATTTTATTGATGAAAAATCAGGTAAACTGATCCCCTATTTTTTTTGCTTTTATAAAAGCTCATTTTTTCCTTTATTATTTTCTCAATCATTTAATCATCTGATACTACTGATATGCAAATTATATCCACATACAAAAAGTTCTGAAAGGAAATTTCAGTCTGCAGTCCATTTCTTTGTGGGAGTTGGGTAATTTTTAACTCAAATCATCAAGTAAATGTTCTTAGCTGCCTTCAGTTACTCTAATTTTTTTTATAAAGCTTACATGTCAGAATAACAATTAACAAGTGCACAATGCATAAAATGCCTTTTTCATTAAGCAATTCCAAACCATGATCACTTCCTGCAAAAGTATCTTATGTTTGTTCTTGAAACTACTGATTATTCTGTGATGTATGAGCTCTAAGATGGTAGTTAAATTAGGCTAAAGAAATTTTGCATGAATTGCTTAAAAAATTGAGATTTCAACATGAGCAGTGCAATTAGTTATTAATAATTTGAAAATTTTACAATTTTCTGATAAAAATATTGATCTAAGTTTTCCAACCACAAAATAAAAAATGTCAAATGATACAAATTGTAAGTAATGCATGAAAATGAGTTCACAGGAAAGAGTTATCAGAATTTTAGTTTTGTAAATGGGAATTAAAGTGCAGTTTAGATCTATGTCTGGGGCAACCACTATTCTTAAAATGTTGGACATTCATAAATTAGAAGTTGGTAAAAGCAAGCATCTATTATGCATTTAGTATTTCTACTGTACTTTTTAACAATATGTTTAAAGTTAAGCTTTTTCCTTTCATGAAGTTCAATGAATTTTATCTTTAAGTTAGTGAATCTTTTGAAGATTGTGAAATTACTATCTGTTATACATAATGTAAATTTATATAAAGTAATACAATTTTTAATTTTATTGTAATAAGGAATTATGCTCAAAGCTGTTAAAAAAATTAATTTACTTTTAATATCAATTCCTTATTTCAAAACCAGTTAATGTCAATTTAAATTGGTTTATTTAATTGCAAAATTGTGGTAAATAAAAATGGAAATGGCTCAATAGCTAGTAAATTAATAATTTAAACTATCAAGTATTAGTTAAAACTTTTAAAGGGACAGTTGTAAAATTTCTAATTTAATCTCTTATTACTCTGTTTTATTTTATGATTTTGTTAAACAATATTAATTGATAATTTTTGTGTTATATTTAGTTGTAACTATAAATTATTCAATTATGTTAAAGTTATAATCATTTAATATCATTAATTTCCCCCCCCCCCATTTAATAGTGTTTGTATAAATTTTCTACTCATTCCATTCAGTATCAAAGTAATAAGAAGGAAATTTCTTTCTTATGGAAAAAATTTTCTATTGCAAATGTTTTTGTGTGTTTTCAGCAATATATAAAAAAAAGTTTTAAAATGACTGTTTTATATGACATGCATTCCTCAAAAATACAAATGTTATTCTGAAAAAATAATGAAAGTTATAAACAACAATATATATGCCTTTCTTAATAAGGGAGGCAAAATTTGCTTCTTTGAAATTAAAATTAACTTGTTGCATTACAGTAGGCTTGAATAACATTTCATTACATTTTCATATTTGTTCCGTTATTTTGCTTGTACATTTGATTTATTCTTGGTCACTTGTCTAAGCAGTTGCAACTGAAAAGAGAAAAATTTCATTGTCTAAAATAACTTCAATTCAAAGCAAGTTCTTAAGGTATAAAGTGAATTGATCTTGCATGTGCTTGTTTTAAAATTCCTACATACGTTCCAAGTTGATAAAAACCATCTGTCAAACTTATTAAAACTGCCAGTATTTTGGAAATATGAAATAATCTCTTTTATTTTCAGTAACAGAATCACACTATAGTTCCAAAATAAGCAGTGGGGAATCCTTTTTTATGAATTCATTTTTATTGACTGTTGAGCACAAACCAAATAAATTCAGGTTGATTTTAGAATTTCTTTTACCTTAATAGCTTTTTCAGGTTTGAAACAAATGATACCAAAAATGTCATCTCTTCTAGTATGGCCACACGAGGTATGGAATTTTTGATAACATTTTGTATTCAAGTGCATCACTTATTTCTTTTAAACTCTCACAAGTATCAGCAATGAAAATTTTTTCAATAAACATATCATCATTATTGATTATAATCTCATCAATATTTTTTAAGACAAACTCTTGCCTGATCTGATTAGTTTCACTTTTTTCTATTGTTTGGACACTTTCTATTAGTTTTTCTACTATATTTAGTCTTTAAAAACATCTTTGGATTGAAAAGACATTGTAAAACGTTCTTTAGGTTTGTGTTCAAAATAAGTGTTGTGTTGATTTGATTTCAGAAAAATAAGCTCTGTTTTTCATAAATTGAAAAAAAAAAATCCTTCCTTCCATTTGTGAGATTTTCTGTCTTTCATCCAAGAAGGGATCATATTCTTTCGAGATAATCTTGACTTTATGAATGATGTTTCTCATGGATGGTTTTTAGTGTTGATCAAAACTCCTTCAAGCTGATCACCATATTAGCAGATTCCCTACCAAACTAATATAGATGGTACTAAAAATGAGAATATTTATGCTAGGCTGTAGGCTATATATATTCCTTCAGCTTCTTTATGTTAAAAATCTGAGAATTGCAAATTTTGTGACTTATCTTAGCACATCTTGATAAATTTTTATTCTCTATCTGGTTGGTACTAAAAATCAATAAGATATACCAGACAACTGGGCTTAGATTTAATAAAATTCATTGTTTAACAACAGTGCTGTCTTTAATAGTTTTCTTTTTTATACAGGCAACGTTCACAAATGGCGCAGCTTGTCCTTACTTGGACCTTGCGCCATTAAAACCAACCAACGTTCACAAAAGTCTGTGGTCATTCTACATTTTAATGTGTTACCTTTTTGTGTATTTAATTGAAAGTTCTTTGAACATTCTATAAGGCTTTCTAAAACCAGTAATAAAATGAGCGTCATTAAATACTTGAAGCAACTCAGAGTCAGTGATATAATATTACATAGTATTAACCCTTGCTTTTTCAGAATAAAGGAGCTTACTTAGTTTTCTGCAATAATTACAAAGCAATTCAGCTACTAATAGTCCTTAAGTCTTAAGTAGTCATTTTGATTTTTTGTACCTTATTTACTAGTTATAGTAGGTAGTTTCACTGTTGCAGCATTTCTCAAATTTTCTTCAGTTCATCATCTAATCATTTCATGTCTATAGAACATAACTTCTTCCAGTATTATGTCACATTCAAGATGAATCAAAACTGTTTTTCATGCTTTTTCTGGTTCCACATTTAGTATCCTATAGAATGCCTGTAAAATATTTGAAACATGTATTTTTTCTCACGTTTCTGTTTAGTCTTTTTATATACCATGTTGAGTTTTAAACTTAGCCTGTAACATATATTTTAATTTTATGTATTGTATTATTCATTGAGTTTATTTTCTTAGATGCATGGCCCGCTTCCACAATTAAATCAAAGACAGATGAGCTATTTGTTAGCTGCATATAGAGTGGGTATGCTAGCAATGGAGACTTTAGCTCGACGTGTTCATGATGACAGACCTCAAGCCAAATATGCTCGTAATCCACCTTATGGGGAAGATGTTAAATGGCTCCTTAATGTTGCAAAGAAATTAGGTATAGTTACTGTCCTTTTTTCATGTGTTATTTGGTATGATATAATTTTCCTTTTTAGGTATATTTGTGTTTGTTATCCAACTATTTATATATAATAAAACACTCGGTTTAATTGAGTACAAACATTTAGTATGTGAAATAGTATGTCATACTTAGTAGGTATACCAACTTGCAGGTTATTTAGCATATTTACCTTTAATATTAATATGAAAAGTAATTTCTAATATTATGTTCTTGGAATTTAACAGTTTTATTGATCTTGTAATTGGAAATGAATAAGCAATCTGTTTGAATAAAAAAAATTCTTTCCCATCCAATTGAAGCTTACTACTTATTATTTATTTATTTTATTATATATATATATATATATATCAACTTAAAATGCTAAACTTCCTGAAGATTATAAAAACATTATTTAATTCATGCTTTTTATTAGTATTCTAATTTCTAGCTTTAATGAAATAATGATAAATGTTTCCTAAATTTTATGATGCAATTGATTGCTTTTTTATCAGTAGCTTCTATCATTATCAGACTAAGAGATAATTTTAGATTTTAATATAAATTGAGTTCTTTTAATCATTAAAAAAATAATTTAAAAAGATAAAAACTCAAACTTCATGAATATTGCAATCATAAGCAATGTTTAGATCACCTATATATTTGTTGCATATTATCTCTGTAGATCTTAATAATTTTTTTTCTTATATTATCTTAATAATGGAAAATAAATGAATATTTGTTGAGAGATTTTCATTCATAATATTGAATAACTTAAAATTCTACATAAGTAAAATTTAGTACGAATGGCTCACTCAATAATGATGTATGATTTTTAATAGTATTAAAGATATGTTAATGAATATGTGAACTTTTATATAAGCAGCACATGTTTCATTTATTTTTTTTATTTATATTATTAAAAAAATTCTTAAATCTGATTTTTTAACTTGTCTTATTATCTGTGCGTTTTGTATCAATATTTTTGTGAAGATAAATATGTAACAAAATGATATTTTTACATCATATTATTTAAAAAGTACAAAATTTTAAATTTTATCAGATAGAATGTGGTAGCTCTATGATTAGTAATGAAATATGTAATGAAAAAATTACTTAAAATTGTTGTCAATTACATATTTTCAGTTATTTAAAGTTTTCAATATCCCACTAGTTATTTAATTGTATTCATCCTAATTACTTTCATAAAAATATGTTTGTGTATACATATTTTTATATAAACCTGTTTTATAAAAATAATTATTCAATCGCTTCATTCAAAAATCAAGACACAATAAATATATTTAAACTTAATTTTAGACATATGATATTAAGTCATTATAAACAATTATAATAATAGGTTTATAAAGATACTTATCATAGTATATCATAAAGTATTAGTAATTTAATTTATGGAAATATTAGTATTAATTTTTTTTTTCTATTGCTTATTTGCAATTTCTTTGATAAATTCATTTACATATTTGCATATATATCTTTCAGTTCTATTTTAAATATATTGATTCATTTTTAAACTATGATGAAAAAGAAAATATATTTATTATGAATTGACTCTTATTTTGTATTAGCTTGTTATGTATTAGTTTTTTTCTATGCAAAATATAACTGGTATTTTTTTTTTCTGTTATTTTATTTAGATAGACCTTATATCATTGTTTTTTTTTTTACAGGAACATCATATTTACAAGATTTCTGCATATGTACAGTTAACAGTGTTGCCAGTCCATTTATATTACATGAAATTGTGGTGGAGGCTGCTCAGTATTTAGCTCGTTCAGCATCAGCTCCTCTTCCTCAACCATTGCGTTCACATCTACTCACTCCTTTGATACAAAAATGTCAACAAATGTATGTATATTGTGCTTTATAATAATAAAAAATTTTCAATCTTTTAATCCTAATATGAACTTGAAAATTTATTTCTTAAATTTGTTTATTTTATCAATATTGTAACAAATTCATACTTGCTAACTGCTAGAGATTGTCTGTAATTTCTATGGTTTTTATTGTAGTATGAAGTTACATGCATTATTTTGGTTTTAGGTTTTATGCTCTTTATCTAAATTAAAATTTATATTTGCTTTGATAAAATTGTGTTTTTTATCATTCATATTATTCTTGTATATTTTTATAGTTTTTCTTTTATGTACTTTGCATACAAACGTTAAATAAAATTAGTGTATACCAGTATTTTTTATTCTTGATAAATTTATTCCAATTTTCCTTGCATCATCAAGGTTCGTTTTTCCTATTTTCTTAGTCAAAAAATTACTTTCAAGTGACTAGCAAAAAAAAATTTTAATATATTTACATTAATTGGATTATATGATCAACCTGTATTTTGCTTTTTTTCTTGAAACTCAAGATCAGCCTTTAGTTTATTAATATCTATTAATGTATTGCTGAGTTAGCAGCCAACTGGTAAGCTATTTGACCTTCAGTTCAACAATTTGTAGGGTTGAATTCTAGTTTGGGATTGGATGTTAGTGATTCAAAATCAACTTGAAACTGTATGTCTCCTTCTGATTTACATTTGTGTACAAAAATTAACATTAAAACAACAAACAGATCAAACCAAAACAGGTTTATTTTTTATTAACATGTATTTCAAGAAGATTTTTCTTTTTTTCATTACTTTACATATGCTGCCAATCCATTTATATTGTTAATTTCTAGATTAAGTAGTTATTATTCTTTGTTGATTAATATTTCATTTCTGCTGTCTATAGGAAGCTTATAATTTATTGGTACTCATAACAGATAACATCTTATAACAGTTTCACTAATATGATATGGTAAAGTGCGAGAACCCTCATATAAAACATTTTCATTCTAACACAATAAGAAAATTGTAAAAGCTTTTGCATACCTCTGTACTTCTGCAGCACTGCCTGATAGTGTTTTTGCTTTATATATTTAAGAATTAGATTGTTTTAAATTATTTAAAATAATGGCCTAGAAATATAGTGCCTTCACATGAAAATATATGAATAATTTATAAATTACTCATTTATAACTCCAAACTTATTACTTAAGAATAATATGTATTTTTTACACAATCAATTCGAAATTATTTAATTTAGTTAAAATTTGAAAATTTTCTTCTAGGCATTGCATAGATTCTTATTTACTTTCCAAAAGATATAAAAATTAATAATAAATTCAGTATTTAAAGGAAGATATGGCCAATTAGTGTTGAATTATAAAAAATACTATAATCTCTTGAAAGTTACTGTTGCTCTGTGTTTGAATTTTCTGAATATGTGGGTAATTCCATTAGATATTGAAAACATGCAAGACTTGACAGAAATTGTTGAAGTGGCTTCTATAAAAATAGCATGCAAAAATAAAAAAGCTTTGATTTTTGAACAATGTTATTAAAGATTATGCCAAAGTTAATAAGGTAACAACTAAATATTAGAAAAAAGTTTAAACTTATTAGAAATTCTAGAATAGATTTTTTTTTAATGGATATTGGAAATTCAAATAAAAGCCAACATTAAGCTGCTGCAAAAATTTGTGTATCGTAAAATGTGTAATACCTTCATAAGAATTAGTGAACAAACTAAAAATCACAGATTTATAAGAGGAATAAAATCTAAATGGAAAAAGAATAGTCAAAAATGAAAGTGGCTTTGTTCAATCAATTAAATATTTTCTTTTGTTTTCACTAAATAATAAAGAAATTTATTAAATTAATGTAAATGAAAATATTGTTTCTTTGTTTTATATTGCACTCTTTTATATTTAATAAAAGGTTATTGATATAAAAATATGACATGGGTGTCCTGAAAAAATATTCAAAACTGTTTTAATTATTTTAATGTAATTAATTAAAATGATCCGAAGATAAAAACATGTGATCTCATAAAATCTTACCAATAGATAAGGTTTAAGTTGTCTGCAGAAATAAGTTTTAAACCCAGTTATTTTTTTTACTCTCAACATAAGTTTACTTTTTTTTACTTATGTGTTAAGTTGTGATAAAAAATTGACTAAAATTTAAGATTTGTAGATTTGAATTTTTTATGTCTGATAAAACTAATATGATTAAAAAGTAAGTGTGTTACTGTTTAAAAATGTACTAATATCTTTCTCTTAAAATTCAAACTTTAATTAATGAGGTGACCTATTGTTACCCATTTACTCATTTTTATGATTAATTTGTATTTTATTGTAATGCAGATTTAATTTTAAAATTAATTTTTGTAACAGTGTAACAATGCTAGTGAATTGAAGTCTGGTTCATTCTGCTTTTATAAAATAGTATATAAATGAAAATAATCATTATTGATTTTATTTTCTAGCATTTTTATTTGAAATTTTTTAAAATTCTATATTAAATAATATCAAACATTTGAGCTGAATTTATTCTAAAAAATCTAACTTACTAATTTTTCATTATTGAAATATCTTGCTATGATTGAAATCCAATAATTCTGTAATAGGAAATTTACTGTCAATATTCATAACTATATATCAAATAAATAAATCAAAATTGCATTAGAGCAGCAATTTTGATAAATATTGTTTAAATATCTTACTTTTGTAAAATGAAAGCATTGAAACTATTAAAATTATGATTACTTAAATACTTGTGGGAAATTGGTTGAATATTATGCATTTTTAATTGCCTTTCCCATTTTATTAAATCATTAGATAAAAGTAATCAACAAAACATATCAGCAAAAAGGTATGTTCCTTCTTTAAAATATTGTATTTGGTGATTTCAGATATAATTTTATCATGTGCTGTGGTTTTGACTGCAGATCAAAAAATTAGACTTTGAAAACAAGTTGAGAAATTTATTGTGATAGTGAGAATATATTTTATTTTAAAAAAAATTTATATAATAGATATTATAAACTTAAAAAGTTTAGCTTGGAAATAATGAAATTATATATGTATATTTATAAAAAGTTACTGAAAATTTAGTAAATAAATGAATTTTAAATTAAATTTTGAACTTAATTTGGATTTCATAATACCGACTTAATATTTTGTTGTATTCATCCTTTTATATAAAATGTTGGTGTAGAAGAATTCTAAAATTGATAAGGCTTATTGTTTACTCAAAATGTAATAGCTTCTTTGGGCATGATCAGCAGGCAATTTTTACCTTTTTTCAATTTTATAAAACAACTTTATTGTTCATATTATGGTGTAAAAAATATAAGTTTTAGAATCCATATTAAATAATTAAATCATTTAAATGAATTTTGCAATATTAGATTTATTTTCAATGATTTCTCTTTTGATATTTGATTTTAATGATAATATTTAACATATAACCAAATGATTCAAATATTTTACAGGTTTACAGCATGTACTCATTTTAAAATGTACCATATAACACCAGCTGAGTATGATGAATTTGTCAGCATCATTCGCAGTGCTAGAACTGCTTTTCAGCTCACACCAGGAGGAATTGTGCAGTTCAATGAACTTCTGCAGAGCCTGAGGCGCACTAAATCTTGTAAAAAAGAGTTATGGCAAAGAATTGCAAACACATTGGCTACTCCTGCTATTTGATGGTGATTAAAAAGTAGCTGTATAATAACATCAGTTGCTTTAAAAATGTACGGAGATGCGAAAAGTGGTTTCTTTTCTTTTCTTTCTTTCTTTTTTTTTTTTTTTTTTTTTTGTGTGTGTGTGTGTGTGTGTATTATTTGTTCTTTGTATTTGTTTTGTGATTTATACCTCTGAGGACTTTCAATGTTTTTAGTTTGTGTCATTTATTTTATATTATTTGTTGTCATTTTCAAAAATAAATTATTTAATTGTGCTTCAAAATAATCCATAAGAAATGTATGGGATGGAGAAATTTCTGAAAGTTTCTAAGTGCCAAATATTTTTCGCGGGTTTTTTCACTTTAATTTTAATCCTCATTTCTCAATTAGTTTGCTATATGTCATTTTTCAATTATCTAATATGATCTCAGTTGATAAGCTTTTTAGAGAAAAATGACTTTGTTTAATTCATTTATATTTCATCACCAATGTTCAGTACTTTAGTAATAAAATATGGTTATTTGTATACTTTCTTAAATTCATTTTCATATTTTATACCTTAGTTTCTTTTCTTCTGTATTGGTTCTGGCACTTAGCATCTTTCATGTAAAAAAAAAAAAAAAAAAAAAAAAAAATACTTCAATGTTTTTTTTAAATTTTTTTGTTATATATAAATTGTGTATAAAACTGATTTATCACAACATTTATGCTTTTTTACCCTTTATTTGTTATTGCACCTTAGAAGATTATATTTCTTGAATTAGAAAAGTGTTTTATTTAGTTTTTCATTAGTTGACTTAGTTTCTGTTTAGTTATTTTACTTTTTAGATTGATATTTTATCATCTCTTGTGATCCAAGTATTTATTTTGTTTGTGTTATTATATTTATTTGTATTTGTGTATGTGGTCATAATGTAATGGAATTTTTATGTTTGTTTCTATTAATTTATGGGTATTCTTTGTTTGTGAGTTAAATTAGTTAGTTTCATTTAAGTTATATTATGTTCTGAGTGTAAAACATTTAATTAATTAGTTTTGTGTTTGAACTCATGTATTTCTTTTTTTCTTAGATTTATGTTTAGTTAGAACTTTCTTGTGTGCATCTTATTTATTTGTGGAATTGCTTTGTCTGTTAGCTGTATAACCTAGTGTATCAGTATTTTATTGGTGTATAAAATTAGGCGTAGGGCAAAATTTTTCGACTTACCTTTTCGCTGTTAACATTTATCTATTCTATGATAGATTTTAATTTTATATATGTTAACTCTGTTAATTTTTTATTATTCTTTTGCATATGTGGTGTGTGAAAAATCTTAATGGTGATAGAATATTTTATATTGTAAAATGAAATGTGAATTAAATGTAGGGTTAAGGAAAATTAGATTTGACATTTTTCGAGTTGTATTTCTATATATGCACATGTGCATTTCTATATATTTAAACTGTTCTGAAATATAATTTTCTCTTGTCAATTAATGTTACATATACTTCTTAAAAATACTCTTGTGTGTAGGGAAAAATTAGGTACTTTTGAGTTAAAATTAATATTTTTAATACACCATATGTTTTGAAATGTAAAGAAATTGCATGCCAATACATGCACAGCTGTCTTGTTAAAATCTATGCAAGCTTTGTTGGTCAATTTTTCTAATATTCATGTTTTTGTAGTTTAATTGCTGTATTTACTTGACTGTGTTAAAATTTATTGGTGTGAAAAAAATATCCAACTGCATTTTATAAATGTTTTTCACATGTTATAAATAATATGTTTGATCATTTGTGGAATCTCTTTTTTAAAAGTGTATATTTTGCTTATGTGCACTGCTTTTCAAGAATTACTTTAATTTTGTAAACTCAACAAAAGTATTGTATTTTCCTACTATAATACCTTATGTGAGACATGATTGCCGAGTTTAAAAACTCTTTAGAACATTTTTACATCTGTTGTTAACATGTTATTTGATGCGACATATTTGTTATACTACAACCAGAATTTAAAACTCTTCATATTAGAAGAGAGGGAAAATTTAAATGAACATCACATATTTTTATGGGATATAAATCTGCCATTTTATGATTAATGCACTTCAACACTGGTCACCCTTTCTGAAAATACATCAATCACTTCAATCATACTGCACTACTGAGGAATTATGTTGATTGTTAATATGTTTGTTCGATGCAACCTTGATTATGAACCTGATTTTCTTATTGGGCTCATTTTTGCTTACTCACAAAATTTTAATGAACATTGCTTAAACACAAAGAATTTGGCATTTCATAAAAACCTTATCTCAATAAATAAAATATAATTTTTATATAATTTATTGTTAAAATCCATCAACTTTGCTTAAAAGCAGTTGTAAATTTCTTGTGTTCCTTAACTTTGATAAAATAAAATTTTTAGAAAAAGTTACCTTAAATTAACTATCAATATTTCTTCAGGATTTAGTTTATTAATTGCTCCTTATTTTAAATATTCTGAGAAGAAATTGTGTAGGTATAATGTACATTTCGTTTTATTACTTCGTAATTTTGCAATATTTATAAAATTATTATTTTTCTTGAAGGAATGATGCTTTGAATAACTAAAACATGTAGGAGAAAAAAAATTAACGATTTAAAAAACTAAAATCACCAAAATAGATTTCAAAATACTTCTCATTTCTCTAAGTATCTAATTATAAATTTATAAACATTTTAAAAGAATTTTTGTGAGATATTCTCATGTGTACTTCTGATAATGATCATTGTTTTATGGAATGATTTTTATATTCATATATATCATAAAATTTTACTTAAAAAATGCCTTTAAAATAAATTATTATTAGTGACATATTTCACATATTTCATTCATGTTTTTTTTTTTTTAAATAGGGTTATTTGTATTTGAGATATGAAATTAACATTTCTGCATTGTCTTTTCCTTCATTTGCTCCCACTTTTATTTTCAGAATTAATAATTATAGTAGATATTTTAAAACTGTAGAACTTAATTAGGCTTTCTTTTAATATATTTCAAAAATAATATCTGGAATTTCAATCTTAAATATAAAATTTTATGACGTATTTGCTGAATAACAAAAATTGTCATTTCCTCAAATTGACTATTATATAACAATAAATATATATATATATGACAGCATTTAGTATAATGCTTTTTAGAAGTGTGACATAAATGCTTTACATGCTTTCTTTAAAAAATAGTTTTAAATATACAATTTAAATGAAAACGGATTTTTATAAGGATAATTTCTGTGAATATCTTGGAAAAAAAACTTTGTGGCCAATTACCTTCTGCTCATCATGTAGATAATGTCACTTTTAAACCAGAACTGGCTTTTTAATACCACCAGAAGAGGCTGTGTGGATTAATATCTCGAATGTAGTTCAAGGCTTAGTTTATGTCAACATTTATTGCATATTTACTGTTTTCAGTGATTGTTGTGCAACAGTGTTACAGTCTGTTGTAGTATTGTATGTTGTGTAAAATTGTGTTGTTTGTTATATTCTTGTTACAAAACTAATGCTCTTCA
>JAPDSC010005218.1:0-21702 GCA_026290005.1 Latrodectus geometricus
TATGTATCATTAATTGTGTGTAATATTTTCTGTATCAAGTAAAGTATATAATGCCATCAAAAATAAAAATGTTTAATTACAGGTAAAATTTAAGTATATTTTATAACTTATTTGGACAACAAATATTAATCAAATGTATTTTTTTTGTAAAGTAATTTATTGAATTAATAATTTATGATCAATTTATGAATATTTGAATGAAGAATATATAAAAATAATAATAACAACATTAAAATGCAATTGGAAAGCATGAATATGAAAACAGCCAATGAAACAGTTTTTAATTTTACGTAATGTGACTAAAATGAATTAATGTACTTAATATAAAGCTCGCTAATACAATAAAATGTAATGTACAATACAATTATTATTCTAAAATTTTTGAGATAGACTGGTCAAAATTTTTAAAATTATATTAATGAAATTTTAAGACTTCTTGAAATTAATTTCTTCCTGCATCGTATTTCTATATGAAGATTTTCTAAATGGTACCATCTCTTTGAAGAGCATCGAAAGGCATTTTAATCCCCTAAGAGTATTGTCTTCGGGGTGAACTTTTCACAGACCTCAAGGGAGGAAACCCGGAAAACTCATAAGCACCCACCCCGACAGAAGCTGATTCTGACGGCAGAAGTGCAACAATCATATCTTGTTGTTCCATAGTAGCTGGGAATGAACTCAGAACCTTAAGCTCCACAGTGCGGGTCCAACTTCCAAGCCAAGGTTAGCGCATCAATTGTCTTAACTTAAATATAATAAGAAATGCTTGGATTTCATTCTCGATGTACTCCACTCCAGTGGAAGGTTGTTAAACAGCAAGAATATCCATAGTTCCTAACAGCTTGATGATGTAATGTGAGGTTTTGAACCTAAAACCTTCCGTGCGCAGAAGAGACGCTTTTCCGTGTATAATTACCATGCCTTCTCCAAAAAACATTCTATTATTTATTATTAAAACATTTACATTATAGAAGTTTTTAGAAGTAATAATTAAATATTACCGCAATTATATATTATAATAATATATAATAAAAATATCTCTACATCAGGGGTGGCCAAGACGTCAACCGCGAAGAGATTTTAGGTAGTCCATGCGACCATCTCTATAATGACCTCGGATATTAACACTTTAATTTATGACTTATGACATAGAATCAATGAATTATTTAAAATAAAAATTTACTACAGTCTATACTTTAAAACCCAAAACAAACTGTGCAAAGATTTACGATTTAAAGATTTATGATTAAAGGTTTACGATTTAAAACCTAAAACTACATGATGAGCACAGTTAAAACAATCAAAGAAACTTAGAAAGGTATGCATCTCAATTAAGAAAACAGGAATTGAGAATTTTCAAAAACATGGAGGAAGTGTGCATCCATAACCCAAACCGAGACTTCGAAGATTTCGCTAAACACTTACTTGTTATGTTTGAAGAATTTGAAAGAAGATTCGCTGACTTAATTAGGTTGAAAGAAGTACTCAATTTTATGATACTTTCATTTAATGAAAATGTTACAATGATGTCACAATGAAAATGTCTACATTGATGGACAACGTATCTGAAAAAATAGGACATTTAATGTATATCACATCAGTCACGGTCGAGGAAAAAATTATTAAATTAAGATGCGATATATTTCTTAAATCCAGAGCATATTTAGCGATACTGATTTTTGGAAATTTATTTCTGAGGAAACGTTTCCAAAAATTTACAAATTGATTTTGTATTTGAAATCATACTTCGGATCGAGATATCTTGGAGAATCTGCTTTTTCAACCATGAACAAAATACAAACATTGGTCGCATTTAACAGATGAACATTTAATTTCGTGTTTATGCTTTGCAATAAGCTCGTACCAGCTACTATATGATAAACATGTCGCAGATATACAGTGTAAAAATTTCATCTAAACGAAGTATATAGGATGGTCAGTTTTTGATATATGAATACTTTGATTATTTTCGTCAGTAAATTTTTAATTTGTAAAATTAATATTAAGTTTTTTTATGGAAAAATTACATAATTTACCATTTTTCTTATTACCGAAAATAAATATGTACATTAATTTAGCTCTGCCATAGGTAGACCACCTTTGATTTTTTAAACATAGAGTAGACCATGAATCCCAAAAGTTTGGCCACCCCTGCTCTATATAAATGTTATATCTAAGCATAATAATTCAAATAAAATCTTTATTAAGAGTGTCTGCCAAATCTTTGTCAGGGGTTTAATTGAGAACAGCTGGACGGAATGGATATTTAAGAGAGGTACTTATATCAAGAAGCCGAACTCTGTTCAACCTAAGAACGATAAGTGTTTGTCATTATTTTCAATCGTAAGTCAAGCTGATTTTAACTCCCCGTATAGTTGCTTATTCTGCAATGCACATCATTCTGGAAGTGCGTCTTTCTAGAACAGAGGCACATGGTTCTTTTTACCTTTGAAAATTGTCATTAATAAGTAATTGCTGGTGGCGAAACAAAAATATGCTCGGCATCGGAATTTTCTACATTCTGGAGTAATTTTTTTGAAAACAATGAGACGATTACTAATTTTTTTGGTTTTTGCTTATTCCATATATGTTTTTCAATGCATTGATAATGAGAATTACAATAAAACGCAGATAAAAGGGTTCTTTATTCAATATTTAATAACTTTGTAATTAAACTTTTCAAGCATTCTACACTTTACTTGACTTGTTTATAGTGGATCTATGCAGGAGATATTTTGCGGTGTAAAACAGCATTTAGAAATAAACAAAGCAAACAGTAAATATAATATATTTAACATAGCAATATTTTCTCGATAAACAAAGTATGTGTTAAATAGGGAGTACTCCTCAAATAATCTAATAAAAATGGCATTTGAAGGTCAAGAATGGAGCTGAAATCAAAGAAAGATGGATTTGGCCGCCAAGAGAGAAACGACTTGTTTTCAGGAAGCGTGAGATGAAACGCTCTGGGAGCGAGAGTGCAATCACTCAAATCTATGCTCCGTGATCAGGATTTCCGTGACGCAATGGCTGAAGGAAAGGATATTGTTTCCAAAAGTTGGCAAAAATAGATCCTACTTCTCGAAGAACGATGACATTAGTGCTTTCACTTAAAAGACAATTCCCGCTAAGTAAAAAATAATGTTACAAAATGCAATTTTTTTTTTTAAAAATACAAAATTGTTAAAATGTAAAATCATTGTTTTAACAAGGAGTTGCACAATGGACTCTAACGAACAATAAATTTAGGAAATGAGTTTTTTTTTGAATTAGTTTAATGTAGATTTTGAACAATCACAAGTATCCAATATCGATCTGAGAATCGAACTTATGAACTGTAGAATGGAAGGCGAGAGCTCTGAATTTTCGTCAACCACGATATTTAGAAATCTGTTAGAATAAGTATTTTTATGTATGATTTTAACATTTTTTCCTCACAAACAATTCGTTAGGTAGAGGTGATAATACTCGGATTCGTACCTGAGGCTGTCAAAGACCACCCTGATGAGAAGAACAATACATTAGAAAATATCCCTTCATCGGTTCGTGCCAAGTGGAAAAAGGATTTACTCGGGTATCGATCTCGCAACTTGATGATGGTTTAAGTTGATGAGGAGATTGGGTGACTACCACGACCTCTGTCGGCACAAATGAGCAATCGGAAATCTTCAGTTATAACTCACTCATTGCAATGTCTATTATCTACTTTCATATATAGGAAGAAAAAAAAGAAAAGCTGAAAAAATAAGATATATTTCAGTGAATCCTATTTTTTTTACCTTTAATCAGGAAATTTCTCATACTTTTACCTGATTGAAGACTATAATATTTATTTCAAGTACTCGGACAGTTGGTTATGACGACATGAGGTTCTGTCCTTTTGGAACAAGTGGTGGAAATGGTGTCATTTAGGGTAAGACGCACCCAATGGGCATATCATTATAAAAACGTAAGTGTGTGAATCCTTGTAATTGAGAAGTAGAAACCAAACAGAAGAATTTCAGTTTTATCTTGCCCCCTTCAAAGGTATTTCCTTGGAGGACATGGTGATTATAATCTATTTTGCGAGTCCCAACCACCACTAGCGAATACTACTGATCTGAGGCAGCGTAGGGTATAGAACTTTCTACTTTGCGGATACGAGACGCCTTTCACCATCAGAATCGCCACAAAATTTATATTAGTTCGCACAACTTTTAAGATATACTTGCGAAGTCAAATAATTTAACACGAATTTTCAGGCTTAATTAGTTTTATTGAAAGCGAATAGTTTGCGCTCTTGCCTTCGAATCAATAGTTGGTACGTTCGAATCCCAACTTGGATGCTTGTAGAGTTTCGGAATCCACTTAAGTCGTATAGGTCCTCGTTTAATAAGGGTGCAGAAAATTACAATTGAATGGTAAGCTACCAAATTGTTTCGTTAAAATGAAATGAAATACATCAGCAACTTTTTTATAAAACCATTTATCAAGAAAAATTGGTTGAAAAGTTTCTTTCCGACAAAATTTAAATTTATGAATGAATCAAAACTGGTTTCCATAATTTAAATGACTTAAACATTTGAATTCTTTCACGTTTTTTTTTTTGAAAATTAATTAAATTGCTCAAATCCTTTTTTAAATAAAATTATTTTTTAAAAATTTCTAGAACTGTTCAATACAGAGAGGAAATTTTGTGTTTGGGGGTTGCAAATGAAATAGAGTTTTTTATGTAAAAATATATATTATATAATATCATTCTACTTAATATCAATAACTCTGAAGAAAAGTCCAAATTTAATTATTGCATTTTAAAATTCTCCATCTCCCATACTCTAGAATTTTAATGAAAATTAACTATTTGATGTTAACTAAATGTGAATCTATCCTTAGGTAAAGAGATATATTTCCAGACGTCTATTTTTGCTAAATGAATCCTCTAAATATATCACTAACCTCCTCATAATCTTGAATCATGAACAAGTGATGAGGTTGACATTTATGTGGGTAATTTCTTCTCCTCCACATCAGCGGAAAAATATTGGACTTAATGGAAATTTTATACTGTAAAGCCTCTCTTTGAATGGTCTTCGATTAAGTCAGGATCAAACTCATTACCTTCTCTATTACTTAAAAGGCACCATTTCCCCTGTAGGTTATTATGATTAAACTCTTTAAATGTATGCCATTAATTTCGTTTATAATTGAGAATACACATACAACAAAAGCTTTGACAATTTATACAATTTACTATCAGGCATAATACGCCTTAAGCACCCTATAAACGAGAGTACAAACGAGTTTATAGGACTTAAACACCCTATAAACGAGTATTTAAGGCACGTGTGGCCACACCAAATCCTCTTCAGTTGGAAAAGTGGAGCAGCACACTCCATACTGCCAGCCTAGTTGGCACACAACAAAAAAATTTTAAGGCATCAATTTTTTTCTCAATTAGAAGAAAGACAACATTAATATTTTTTAAAATGAAATATGTAACTTACAGTTTATAACTCTTGTAATTTACCAGATTGGTATTAAGAATATTTTATTGTTATTAGAAACTATATTTTGTTTTTCATCAAACAAATCTATAAATTATATATATATATATATATATATATATATATATATATATATAATGGTCCTTTTGAAATTTAGAAGTAACTATTACATTTAATTTCAGTTTTTATTAAGAAATAATTAATCATAAATTGTTTTAAAAATTATAACAAATTTTTTATTTAAAATGAATGCTTTTTTTGAATATAAATACTAGAGTGAAATTTGTTAGCCAGTGTCAGTTGCTTCAAAACAATTGACTCGAGTTGTAATCGGATGATTACCATTCTTTTACAGTTTCTATCAATGAAACTGTGGTATGATATATGTTTCACAAAAGCAAGAAAAAAAGAAATTAATAGTTTCTTAAATGTAATTAATGAAATTAAAAAAATGATAGTTGTATACCTAACTAATATGTGACTTAAATTCAGATATTTTTTTTTAAGTTTTAATATTTTTTTGTTATTTTTAATTTAATGTCAAAAAATCATAAATTAACTTGAAAATTACATATCTTCAACTATACTTCACAATAATTTGATTTATGTATTTTCTTTTAGATCAGGCATTTCTTTTTAAAAATATTTCAGTACCTAAAACGAGAATTCAATATATCTGTGTATACATTCATAGTAAATTTAATAACATCGATAATTCTTATCTTCTTATCATATGTTCTTCCTCAAAATAGTAACTTCTGTTCACTCTCAATAGCCTGGTACATGAACCGGATTGTCCGGCTAATGTACATTCACCGGATATCCGTTACATTAGTGAGTATTACGTAAGCAATATTAGGAGAAGGAGGATTTATGTGTTTCTTATTTTGATGACCAATCGGAGAAGGAAGTCCGTGTCTTGCTTACGTCAGAAAGAAACCCAACTGAGACTTGAGTTTACAAAATAAATATGTTGACACAATACTTCTTTTATTTTTTATGAATGTGAAAGGTTTATAATAGGTTTTTGCAGGGCCGGCGCTAGGGGGCGGCAACCTTAGGGGGCGGCAAGTTGGCCCTAAAATTAAATTTCTCAAACTTTTAAACATTTTCTCTTTCTAAAATAATTGAGTTTTGACCCATGATATACTAAACTTTTTTGTTTAAAATGAATCATATTTTTATGCATTAAGATATTTGGAATCATACCCCTAACAACTTTTATACATACAGCAAAAATTTGTTTCGAAGATACAGGGCGAACAAAATTTTTGACATTATAAGAACATTTTATTATCAAAAATTACAGGTAAAGTTTTTTAATCTGCAAGAACTTGAAAATAATGACCTCCAGCTAGAATAAGAATACAAGAAATTTAATGATTTTAAAAATTATAAAAATGGATTTGACGAAAACTATGTTTGCCCTGTATCTTCGAAACAAAGCGAGTTCACAAAAATTATCAAAGGACAAAATATTCTTAGAATAGTCGAGGGAACAAACCCTTGAATTTTTGGCGTATGTTTAATAAACACTCTCTATATATTAATAATGTATGAACTTTTAACTGTTTGAAATGTCAAAATATTTGAAATGCAAGAAAACTCACAAGCATAAGAAATTCCCACTTAAAAATAGCTTAAAACTTAAAGAAATAATTTTTTTTATAATTTAATCAAAGGGACACAATAATAGAATTTTTAACCATGTGTCTTAATTTGTCGAAACATGTATCAAAACTTCAACATTGCTGATGATTGCAGTATTTTTACTCGTTTTATTTTACCATTAATCGTGGAAAGGGTTTAGGGTATCTCTTTTAATTTTTGTTATAACGGGGCGGCATTTTACCTCTTTGACCGGGGCGGCGAAGCTGCTAGCGCCGGTCCTGGGTTTTTGTACTATTTTGGTCACTTTATGATCATTTCTTGCACGCAAGGATTAATGCAACACTGAATAACACTCTACAATGATTGCGAATGCTTGCAAATGTAATGGGAATCGAACCTACTAACGTTGAAATGTGATAGTACTTTTAGGAATTAATTATATTCTCCAGTTTCTGATACTACATAACATTCAAAATAATTGTTACTGGCAAAATTGCAATTTATAGTAAAAATTTAAAAAAAATAAAAATACACAATTTTCTACACTTACCAGATTAAATGATCTTTTTATCTGTTTATATCAAAATAACTTGTGTTAGATGTGTTTATTGTGCTTAACCGATCATTTTTTACAAGGAATGAGTGAAACAGGATTCCAACCCAGGAGCTGTTGAACTAGAAGCCAGAATGCTAATCGTTTTGCTAATCGTTAAACAATACGGCTTTATAATTATTAATACAAATGAATGTAATCTATTCTATTAAAAAATAATGTTTCTGATTTCTTAGTCCGTATCTTTCGGTTTTCCTTAGAAAAATAATTTTGTATATCGAACATAATATATAAGATTTTTGTAGATATTTCTAAGTCCCTCTAGTAATTTCTTATATATTAACTTATATTAAATTATATGAGTTTAAATCATATAATCATACCCATGCTATTTCTCTATCGCCTTTAGTGTATTATTTTACACATAACTTTTTCTGTCATTGTTAAAGCTCTTTTGGATTTTATAATATACAATATTGAATTTTTTTGTAATTATTTTAATGCTTAATACTATTTTTGTGTATACTATATAACACAATAATAAAATAATAATTTGTTTTATCGTACCGGAAAATAAAAATGCCAGTTTTTTGATGCCGTGTAGTAAACTTCCAAAAACACTTACTAAACCCCCTCAATTTTACGCTTTTAACCACGCTAACTGTCAAAATATGTTATGAGGCTTTTTTAACAAGTCCAGCGTTTTATCTCTTTCTAAAGAAACCTTTCATTGATAGCCGTTTGCAATCATAAGACATAGTAAAAGCAGCGGGAAAATTCCCAAGCACTCACGCAGGCAAATGCTTTTGTTCTCCCTATTTATTTAACAGCACCTAAGATTAAATCTCTCACATCGAAGATCTTAAGAAAAACGTTGCTTTAGTCTTCATGAGGTAGTGGGTTCGATATTTGTCCACACTAAAGACTGTCGCATTAAGAATCTATGTGGATATATGTTAAAGATTCCTAAGGTTTAAATAACCCTCTATTAGTATGAACTCCGGCCACGGTGGCATGGTTTGTTAGAGCATCGTTCTCGTTACCAAACGGTGGTGAGTTCGAATCCCGGCTTAGCCGAAGATCCGTCGTGTTCACTAATGGCGATTGGGGCACGTTAAATCCGTCGGGTCGCAATGTCCTCCATGTTCCCATTGAAAATTAATAACTCTGAGGGTGGTTGGAGCCAGGCTTTATGTCTGCACTGGTTTCAATCTCTAAATTGGAAGATTCAGGTGGTGCTGCCATCTATGAGCCAAAAGACGTTCTTCCACTTTCCTATGAGGGTACTCTATTAAGAAAACGGAAGACGCTCCCTTTCTGACTTCATTCGCCTAGTCTCTGTGACGGGCGGGTTTGGCTTTGCCAAGTGTCATTAACAACAACAGGAACAGTATGAACTCCTGTAGCAGCTCATGTGTCGATCTAATGTATCTATAATCATAGATATATTTCCCGAAATTTAATTATAAGAGGCACACGAAAAATATGTTTAAGCTGTTAAAATACTTATATATTTTCTCTGCGAATTAGGAGGGGAATGTTTACCCCTTTGACCTTCGGTTCGATTCCTTCGTTTCGGTGGGATGATGACTTATAGGAAATTTATTGTATTAATAATATGTATTAAATTTATTGTATTAAGTTGTATGAAATTCATTGTAAGCTGGAGGTATGGATAAAATCAGGGCTTGCGTGAAGAATGTAGCCACAAAGATCGACCAATAAACAAAACCAATCAAAATAGAACCCTCAGGAATCAAATTTTATCTTTTATTGCTTTAAAATTTTATAAAGTAAAAATACACTTCTTTACATTAACTATACATTTAGCCTACATTCTTTGTCTAGAGTTTATCCGGCTTTAGCTCACTGTGACCACATTTATTGAAAGGTCTGGAGGAATGCATATTAGTTGATATCATCCACTAACACTCTGCGCTTTTTTTTTTTTTTTATCAGCATTATTCTTTAAGAAATAATAATAAAAGCCGTTAAGAATCTGGCGAGATTCATATATAAATCTTTAAAAAATATTTATATTGCGACTTTGATAAAAAAAAAAACAAAAATAAATATAGCTCTTTATGGAAAGGAAAGATTTCATATCTTAATTCTTTCTCAAACTTACATAAACCGGGTTTTCAGAAATTTTCGTTAAGATTACCGCAAAAGATTTCGGGCAAAGTAATCTTAAAAAGAAACTCATAATCCTAAAAAAGTTGGTTTTCAGTTTTTCTTTCCTTTTCCCAAAATGGAATTTCATTTCTGGAGAAACTTGAAAGAAGAGAAGCCGATTCTTAAATCGCTTTTTATAGGGAAACATTGAGATTAGATGTAAATCCTTATCTGTTTCTTGAGAACAAGGAAACGACAAAAGAAAATGGCTGCAGTTTATCATTTAACTTCGACAGGAAAGGAGCGTTTTTTTTTTGCGTCTTAACTGGGAAGAATGGAATACGGTAGACGGAATTCCTTATCGTCTTCCAGTCTTTCTCCCCCCCCCTCCCAGAGAATGTGCTGTTTTCTCTTTTAGATATCACGTTCAGCTATCGCAGGCTTAAAGTTGCTTTAATAATGGGAGAAAATGTCAGAAGGTCGATTTCCCCAGTCATGTGTTCTGTTCAAACGTGTACTCCCTTTTTTTTTTTTTTTTTTTGAGGAAAGTTCTAATGTTACACATTTTTAGATATAAATCTCATTCTGTTTGATAATATACTTTCATTTTATATTGCCTTTTCTTAGTATGTAGTCAGTAATTAGCAGTGTTGTTAAATGTTTCCTATTATGGATTTCAGAGCTTCCGTACTAATAACAAATATTAGGTTGGGGAAAAAGTAATCCATTATTTTTTCGGTAGACGTCTGTAGTGATCGACATCTCGTGAGGTATCTATCAGACAATTTCAGATTTATGCTCGTTGGAAAGGTGACATTTAACACTAAAATATCCTCTTGCGGCTTTTTGTTTGATTAATTCAGTTACGAGTACAAGGTTTTAAAAATGGAAGACAACAAACAGAAAATTCGATACATTTTCGTTTTTCTCTTGTAACGGCGAAAAAGATAGCCGGGTGACTAAAATTGTGAAAGGTGTTCATCGTCCTATATAAGATTGTAACAACCAGTTGCGTACAATTTTTGTTTCGTCGATTCCGTTCGGGTATTTTTGATGTTAGAGATACACCTCGCATGTGGATACAGCATCGTCGAAAATGTCTGTAAAATATCAAAAATGGTCGAAGTTGACCGCAAGTCAGCAGTCGTAACGCGCAAGACCTAAAATTCTACATGAAAACTGTTTTAATCCTTTTTACAAGGCGAATCCAAAAGAAGTTACATAAAGTTCACCTGAAATTAATGGATTTCTTTTTCCCCAACCTAATATTTTATTTCAAAAAGAATTTTGAAAAATATTGCAAAGAAAATTTTAAAGAAATCACAAATTTACAGAAATTTTTCAGTAGAATTACACAATTAATTATAATATATACCTTGATGTAAGCTTCATTTCACCAGAGTTGTAATAAATATTTATACTATCAGACATATGAAGCAATTTGTATCTCTGCGAAATGCCACTGTCACATTGCGATATATTATAGATTTACCTGCCACTCTACAAACGCTTTTTAGCAATGAGAAGCTATGTGATTTAAAGTGGATTTTGTGTCTTCCTAAAAATCCCCAACCGAAATGAGAATCGAATCCATGAACTGTCGAACTGAACGGCAAATCGATTCAGCTGTTATTGTGGGACTAAACCGTTCACCTGCCATCATGGCAAACGGTATCGTCATTCGCATTCGTATTGACAAGCAGTTCGAATCTCAAAGTACCTATTTATCTATCTATATACATACGATTTGGAGCCAATTTCAAATGACGAGGTCGATACATGTTTCGCACTCCCTAGGCACAGGTCCCAGGGTCTGTCCTTGGTGGACTTGCCAACGTCGACTCAAATTTTCCTCCCTTCAATAGATCGATAAAAATGAGTATCAAGCATGCTTGGGAGTCAAACCCGGGGGATCTCGAGTTTGGATGACAACTTGACCGGGACGAATGCTTTCCACCCCTGGGTACTCAGTCACGAAAAATGATATGGGCTGAGTGATGGCCTTGCTCCGTATGGACTGTCGTGCCACTGCTTTAGTTTATATTATTATGTGGATATTTATATTTTTGGCCGCCTAACCTGTCTAGTGGTTAGCATAACTGATTACGGATGGGGAGGACCTGGGTTCGAATCCCGGCTCGGGCATGGATGTACTTTCTCTCTCTGTTTCTTGTCCTTTTCTCAGATGATAGATGAATGTGGCCCGCCTTATAAACGGGTTTGTGGTGGTGTGGCGTGGGCGATGCTACTCGTACCTCCGTGACTTGGTTCACAGGTGCCCACCGGGTAACGATAAAATGAGTAGCAGTTTCCGGCCTTGTTGCGGCTAATGGGCTAATGTACTATACTTGCTCAAGAATGCCCGCCATTAGAAAAAAATAAAAGAACATTAATCATCTTAACGGGAAAGAAAAATATAGAAATTGTTGTAAATATTTGAATAATATATTCTTTAAAAAAACCTACGTTTTTATAAAAAATATAAATTAAATTATGTGGCATGACAGCCAAACAATGGGGGGTATGTGGTAGCTGATACATCCTGAATGAGATAATTAACGCAGACGACATATCGGGATTATTTCTTAAGTGAAATGGAAACCAAAAATAAAACCATTGCATTTTAGATGTATTCGATAATCCAGCAATTTTAGTTTTTCACTTGTTTACTAGGTATCATTGGTTGCTGCTCACTTGTGTTGCATTGGAGTGGTTATTAAAGCAGCCTGTGCCCACTGGAAAACATAAACGAACCTGTAAACAAACATTCTCTGCTCTCCACTGATGCTTTTAGATACTGGAGGAGATTATTATTGGGATAACCCTTTTTGTGCCTGAACTACTTGATATCTTAACTCAGATATTACTTTTTATCAACTAATTCTTATTCATTAATCCCAAGCAGTTGTAAATTCAATAAAAATTTAAAATTTATTTATTTTAAAAATAGTTATTTTTTAAATTGTTGCACAATAGAGAGTCGGGGAAAACTTTCTGTACCGATCATCAAACTATAACTTAGAAAGATGAAATGCTAAACATAGCAAAGTTTTTTTATTCACTTAAATCTTAAAACTAATGTCCTTTTTCAGAAATTAACGCAAAATAAATGAATTAAAACCAAGTCGCATTGATCTTGTTGGCTAGGGCATTCGTTCTTGTTATCGGTAGGTTGTGAGTTCGAATCCCGAACCCAACCAAACACCCTGTCGTAGTTGACAGTGGCAGGAACACGTAAAATATCTCCCGATCGCACAAAGTCCTCTATTTGAAATGCTATTTCTGGGAGTGGCCGGCAGAGTCTGGTGGACTTCTATTCGGAATCTGATTGTAAATTGCGAAAATACATTTACTGGATGCCCCCCTAGATAAAGCATCACCACTTCACCTCTTGTTGTGCTGAAAGGTAGGAATAGTTTACAATTGCATGTGCTCTAACATTTTCTTATAACTAGCTCAGAAATGGGATCAACCAATTAGGAGAAAGCAGACAGGTATTCATCATTTAATAGGAGGGACGAAGAAGAATACCCCCCAATACATGAGCTACCATCCCTAGATGTATTATTTCACTTGAAGGACATGGCAACACTACTAACTAAAGGCGGCTGCGACTATTGGACGTGTCGCAGCCACCTTTCATGAACATGACGGGTATTCACTTAAGCCGGGATTCGAACTCACAAATGTTTGATAGTGAGAATGTTGCTCTAACCAACCAAATCACTGTGGCCTCAATTTACATTTGCTAATTCCAATACAACGTTCTCAACAAATTTCAGTATTTTTTGCATCTATAGTACCTGGTGCCGCGGGGATGTGGTAGGTTAGGTCGATACCGACCCCACGAAACATCCGTCGTGTTCATTAATCGTGGAAGAGGTGGTTAAAGATGTCATGGTTGCAATGACCTCCAAGTGAAATGATATCTCTGCGAATAGTAGGCCAAGTATGGGGGAGTCTTCAGCTTAGTCCCTTCTAAATCGCGAAATCTCTCATCCGGATGCTTCGATCTGGTATCTATCCAGATAGAATATCTGGATAGGATGATCGGTAGAGCCCAGCTCAGAGCTAGATACAGGGAAGCATGTTGGTGCAACAACAACCATGCATGGTATTTGCATAGCAAATTACAGGTGCAATGAGTAAGGTCCAGTGATTTGAACCTCCCACCTCGAAGCAAAAGGTTCCGTTTGGTCTGTCAGTTGAACAATCGACGATTTTGGTCCCTATTTTTTTATATATGAGGGCTAATTCGACTAGGGCCTATAACTTAAAGTGGATTCTGAACCATTATAAACGTGTGTCCGAGGTAGAAGTCGACTCCTTGAGCTGTTTCCCTGGTAGAAGGTTCCAGGTTGAATCTCATACACTGCAATACAACAGAAGATTGTTGTTTATTTTAATAAACTCTTTTACGAAGTAGAAGAGTTAGAATTTTTTATCAGACATCAATGTGTAACATATTTGTTTATTTATAAACATGGATTTCAGTTTATTCTCGTTTTTTTCAATATTAATATAGTGTACGAGACGCTATAGGTAATATGTAAAGTATAGTGTGCATATTATATAATATAGAAAATTTCGTGCGTAATTACTTTATACTAAACAAGAAAAAAATTTGTGGGAATTCTTATGTAAAGTAAAGCCATTTTAGTTGCTCATTTATCTTGAAAGTCCTTAAAATTTTTTTGAAAGTATGTTTATAAATTCATAAACTATAACGTCATTCTAGAACCGCACAGCGTCTACTTGGCGATAATTTGGAGTCAAATTAGTATCGGAAACTATTCCGGTTAAGCAGGAACTAAAACCGCTGAAAATGGCTTTAACATAAAAAAGAATTAAAAACCGCTTTAACCACGCTCTATTAAAAACCGTGAAAAGAATTAAAAACGAATTGTTTTCGATTCCGTGGTATAATTAATGGTTAAACAGAACTCAAATGAAAATATTCATCAAGAGTATAAATAGGATAATTTACTTTATAATGTACCTTTATTTTTCAAGTGATCTGTATAAAGACTTTCACTTTTGAGATAAAACACATCACATACTTATCAATAGCAAACATTTCATTTTTTTCATTAATGCTAATCTTCTCTTCTTTATCAGAAAATAGTGAATGGACAGTTCCGTTCGCATGGTTCGCAGAGATGGAAAGGTGTCTGAAAACACCTTTTACCCACCAATTTACATTCACTTTTTGTTTGCACATGAAATTAAATTAGAAGAGAATCAATGGTTTGAAAGTGACTGAATCATTATGAATTATGGAACGGTGGGAGTTGAGTCCATAAACTACTGAACTGCAGATCGATCCGTTAATTATTCAGGTGCCATGCTGATTGCATATCCATGGGGTAGAATTTTCCAAATTTGTTATTTTGTGACTTATATATATATAAATTAATAAATAAAGGAAGCAAAAAGACAAATTGTGCAGTGGATTATAAAAGCTTTTATCTGTTGTCATCAAAGCTTTGTTGAATGTGGAAGACTAAAAACATATAGAAATTTTACTCTACTACATATAGTTAAGAAAAAAATTTTTTTTTCTAAAATCCTTAATTCATTCTGTATGATTTATTCATTGTATATATTTACCATAATCTGCTTTTAAGCTAAAAGGTTGGATAAAATTTATTTTCTGTTGCCATAAGTACCTTAAAAGTCATATTATAATAATACGAAAATATTTCAGAGGAATTCTTAAAAATAAAATTTTTATTTACATATATATCTACACAAAATATCACAGATATCGACTTATCAATAAGCTCATGGCGATAAAAATTGGCAACAGCAAACTATAAATCCAAGAACTTGGTGTTGAAGCAGATCCCACTGGACCCACCCGAGTGCATTGGGACTTAAAAGCCTCCCTTTCCGACCCCAGAGAGTCCACTGCTGTGAAGCAGAGCTCGTACACTTCCTCTGGTTCCAGATCCCTGAAGACATATTCCCTTTTGTTGTAGGGAAGCTCTTCCTCCCTCGTCAAGACGCCAGTGTGGTTGCGCATAGTGGCCTTGAATCCCGCCACGTCCTCTCTGGTGGCGACATACCACACCACCCGGAGCCCGTGGTCTTTGAGGACTTCGCTGCCTCGGATCTTGATGTCTGGTTTTTCAGGGATGACTGTCTTTTGCACCACTCCCTTGCAATTCAGCTCGTCCTGGTCCATCGACAGCAGACTCCTGCCTTCCAGCCAGGCTGGGAGGTGACACGTGACCCCGTCCCAGTCGGCAGTGTCGGGCTGGTTGCTAAGCCAGGTACGCAATGGCCTCAAGAGGCAGTCACAAGTCAGAGGATTGCCTGTGGAAAAATACAGTATTTTTAACATTGGATGTATAATGTTTCCAGAAATATGTTTTGCATTGAAAAAAATACACATTCTAAATAATTATAACATTGAAATTGCAATATTCCTAATGTTATTGTTAAAACTAAAATATAGTAATAAAAATGTGATTTTCACTCAGATGAATTAATAATAATAACTTTAATAATAATTTTGGACGAAGATATTGATTACCGATATTATCGAGATTATTTGTCTGTTACGCATAGTAACCTGTAACCTTTAATTACCTTCGAATAGGACGGTAAAGTTCTCTTTCATGACAGAAATGAGCTCTTCGTAGAAAGCGGCGAACTGATTGTTCTTCAAATCCAGCAACTGTAGTTTCTTCATGGAGAGTACTTCTGACACATCCATTGATCCTAAGCGATTATCGTGGAGGACCAGCTCTTCCATGTCTTCTAGATTCACACCGAACGTTCCCTTGGGCAGCTTCTGCAACTGGTTGCCAGACAAGTCCAGGTGCCGGAGGTACGTCAAGTTGGACAACACCCCTGACCTTATTTCGTTGAGGATGTTGTTCTGCAGCTTCAGAACTTCAACTTTGGTCATACCATCGTCGAAGGTGCTGGTGATGATGGGAATGTAGTTGTGGCTGAGGTCGATCTGCTTGATCTTGTACGGAATCCAGGGAGACTTTGGGAACGACCGGTCGGAAATGAATGACAGGTGGTTGTGTGAGGCATTGAAGGAATCCAGTGACAATAAATCTTCCAGTATACCGTTGGTTTTATTTTCCAGGGAGGATATCCTGTTGTGAGAGACATCCAATCTTCGCAAAGAAACCAACCCCTTGAATGCAGATGGCGGGATATAAGAAATGTTGTTGTAGCTCATATTTAAGGATATCAATTGCAACATGCCTTCAAAAGCGTTCACGCTGATATTTTGAATGTTGTTAAAATCAAGTCTCAATTCGAAGACTACAGGCAAGTTGCCAAATGCTTTTCGATTCAGTTTGGTGATGTGATTACCATGGAGATACAAGTACTGTAGAGAACTCATGTCTTCCAGCGCTTCCCATGGAATTTCGGATATGTTGTTGTGCCCCAATGAAAGAGTTCTTAATGTTAACAGACCCCGGAAGGAACCTCTTTCCAAGCGAGTGAGATTATTGTTGTCCAGGTACAAGTGCAATAACGAATTCATAGCTGGAAATATGCCTGGTGGGATACGTTTTATGGAATTATTTTGTATATGGATTTCATTCAAGGCAATGGGAATAACGAACATGTTCTTGATGGCGTTGTTATTAACGTATATGGTGCGCACAGACACCAGATTGGCAAACCCACCGGAAGTTATTTCCGTTATGTTGTTGTGGCTGATGTCCACTTCAAGGAGAGTAGAGATGGTGCCAAAGCTTCCATATCCTATTTTTTGAATTTTGTTATGATGCATGATTATGTTGCGTACGCTTCCGAATTTCTCGAATGCATTTCCGCTCACTTCTGTTATGTTGTTGTAACTGAGATCTATGGTGTGGAGCTCGTACAGCTTTTTGGTGGAGAACGACTTACGGTCGACTTTATTGATTCTATTGTAGGTGACGTTGAATATTTTGATCCCTGTCATGTTAGTGATCAGCACTTTCGACAGGTCAGTGATATTGTTGTGGTTGAGGAGCAGTTCGTTCACGTCACTGTTCTGGAACGTGTCGGGTAGAATCTCAGAAATTGAATTGTGGGAGAGATCGAATACGGTGACGTTCGACATTTCGATGAAGGCTCCCTTGCCGATGAAAGATATGTTGTTATGGCTCAAATCGATGACAACTTGGAACATTCTTGTGAAGCTCGAACTCGCAATCCTCGCGATTTTATTGTAGCTCAGATCCAATTTTTCGAGCCACTTCATGTCTTTAAACATCTCATAGCCGATGTCTTCCATTACATTTCTCGACAAATCAAGTGTCCTTAGGCGCGTAGGTGTTATCAATGCTCTTTGTGAAATAGACTTGATTTTATTGCCAGCTAGATACAAATCTCTGAGCAGCCTTAGGCCTCTAAGTAAGTAAGCATCTATTTCCTTGAAATTATTATTCGAGGCGTTGAAAACTCGCAGTTGGGCATTCCTCGTCAGCGCCGATCGAGGCATTTCGTTTAAGCGATTATCAGACACATTCAGAAACCAGAGGAAAGTCAAATCCGTAAAATCCCTCTTGTCGAACTTGCTGAACTCATTATGGGAGACGTCCAAGTACTTCAGCTTTACCATCTGCTTGAAGACGTTTCTTTCAAACTTCTGAAGTTTATTGTGATGCAGATGGAGCTTTTCCAAGGACCTCAGGATGTTATTGAAGGCTCCAGGAAATACCTTATTGATGAGATTGTTGTCCAACCTGAGTTCCTTCACTCCAGGGAGGCCACCAAAAGCATTCGCTGGAATCACAGTCAATTGATTGTGAGCCAAATTCAGGAATTGCAACTTGTTGAGTTTGTTGATAGCAGCTGATGGCACGATCTTCAGATTGTTGCCTTCCAGATTCAGGGTCAGCAAGGAATCTCCCAGAGTCTCAAAGACATCCTCCGCGATGTCTTCGATCTTGTTGTAGCTCACTTCCAAATTGACAATGGTGACGTTGTGGAAGATGCTGCCTTTCAACCTTCTCACGTAGTTCTTGGTCATAAGGAGATTGTAAATCAACAGGTCCTTCACGTTGCCAAGGCCCAGCGCCATCATGGCCAAGTTTGCGTTCTCACAGTGCATGGTCAATCCTTCTGTTCCTCCCTTCTCGCACGTGCAAGGGTAGGTGTACATGCTGTCCGATGGGCAGGGGACGTGCGGGGGCTCTGTTGGCGCAACTGTTGTGGTTGTTGGCCTGACATAATCATCTTCGGGAGGTTCGAAGGCGCCATCTTGCGCCTGAATGGAAATTATAAACGCGAAAAGATGCAACCACAAGAGTAGCTTCATTTCTGCATTGGTGAATTTTGTCTTGGAAACCTAGAAAAATCAAAATTATTTTTTTATTCTCAATGAAATAGATGTCACATTTTTATTTCTGTTTTATAATTTTATTTAATGTTTTTTATGAAGCATATTTAATTGTTTTATATAAAATAAGGTACATGTTTTCCCTGACATAACATTAAATTTAAAATTTAAATGTAGTTTAAAAATAAAAGTATTTTAAAATTTATAGGTAGTTCACAAATAATTAAAAAATATGTTGAACACAAACACAAAAATTTCAAGAGTCTTAGTTATTATAAGATTTGTATACGTTAAATATTTAGACTGTTTTACTGGATTTCCTTTATTTTGAATATACTTTAAAAAATTAGTTAATGCTTAATTTGTTTTGTGTAATATAAATATAGATGATCTTCATGACTTAATGAATGCATCAGTAACCAGGAGTTGCTCAAGTTATCGTTTTACAATTATTTTTCTGACTACTTAATTTGATTAGAACTTTTATTAAAATGTGCTCCACTTTATTATGAACATCTAAGCTTGAAAAGGAGATCGTTGGTTGGTTGGGTTTTATGGCGCAAGGTCCAAAAATAGACAAGCTGCGGAAAAGGAGATCGAACCCATATACTATTGAACTGAAGATTATCTTAGGAACACATCTTATTTAGCAGTCCCGGACTTAAATGAATAATTTACTGATATTAAATTGTCTCTTTAATCCACCGATGAATTTCTTTTTAATTTACCGTGTATGATTTAAATATTCAGAATTGGTGAATGAAAATATACGACATAATTTTCAAAAATAATTTTCACATCCCCCCACTCTCGTTTTAGAGATTCTTTTTTCTCCAGTTTATTGCTCAACGGTCATTTTTGCACCCAAGAGTTAATTAGGCCAGTATCTATTGTTTAAAATGGATTCTAAACAGCTACAAATATCCATGCCGAGTTGGGATGGCAACAAGATATTCATCTGGTATTTTCTCGGATGAATTGGATTGCAGAATGAAGGGTTTTGGGAACGATTCCAGTTACTACTGAATAACATTTTGGTATTATGTTTCAAATTTCTGCTTCCACGTTTCTCGGATTGCGTGCTTGGGTGTCTTCCACTAAGTCCTCCCGAAAGACAATGCAACCTTTATTAAATAAATGCTTTCGGTAGTCAACTAGGTGGTCTTGAAACACCAACCCATATAAATCATTCATTCAACCCCCTCTGCAAAACTAGCTTTTATCAATCCCAGGATTCTCCTCTTCATAAAGCTTCCCAACACTGGGCTTTATTCCAAATTTATTAATTAGTACCGCATAAAATTAAGAGTTTATATAATGATTGATTAATAAGTATCAAACTTAATGAACTAATAATAAGTTTCGTATTATTTTTGCATAGATATTTAATTTATATCTCAGAATATTTAAATAGGATTTTTCTCAAATTATATCATTAAGGTTAGTGAATATTTTCCTTTTTTAAAGAGATATTTTCAGTAGAATGCTAAAGGACATTTATGAATATTTTTTAGAATTCCTTTTTTTTTCACTTAGATGCGAGTAATTTATAAAACAAACCATAACTATAAGCGTTTATAAATACATCCTATTAAAAGAAATTCTGTTATCTACATAAAAGTGTTTCCGATATATGTTTCTTAGCAGCTGGTTTCAAACAGCTGCTGCAACAATATTTCACAACACGATAGATGCAACACACTTCATCTAAATACATTGCGCAAATTATTTCCTTTTTTAGCATATATTTTAGCATTTACAAATACAATAAGAATAAAAGCTAATAAAAACGAAAGAAGTAAATCCAATTAAGTTTGGATTGCAATTTTGTGCACGTGGTTAAAGTTGGAAAAACAGATTGTGCATTATTACACTGAAGATGTCAAATGTTTTTACTTTATTTTGTAACTACTTTGTATCAGTAAATAATTTTTATTAATAATTATAAATAATAATTTTAATGTAAGATCATTCTCAGCATCCATTTAGTTTTAGCCACAATTTTATTTTTGTAGAATTAATTAAACATTTTCTATTTAAAATAGATTTTTAATAAAAATTTAGTGTGCTTTAATAATACAGTTTTACAAAGAGGAGATAATGTGATTGAGATTACAGAAGTGGAACACATTCTTCGAACAAATTGAAGCACATTTGTCCCAGTTTGGAATCGAACTCACGAGCTTCTGAACTAAAAGCTATAAGCATTCAGTTTGTTAGTTGTCTGTTTTCCACCACTCTATAATCAGTTTTGACCCATAGGATTGGACATTTTTTTTGACATTGGTTTTGTGGCGCAAGGTCCAATAAGGACAAGCTGCGCCAAAAGTTAAATGTAAAGTTGTTTAAAACCCAAATCAACGTTAAAATAAAAAAATAAGTGTACATATATATATCCATTAAAATCTAAATAAATATAATAGTAAATGAGAGTAAAAATAAAATTCATAAAATTAGAGTCATAAAGTTTAAATAAAATATATAAAACCAATCGCCTTTAAAAAGGCAAAAAGGTTTCTGTGGGGTGGCTCCTCCACTAAATCATAGAATTAAAATGTCTGTTTGAAACAGCACACGTTTCACACCATGGATTAAAAAAAAAAAAAAAAAAAAAAAAAAAAAAAAAAAAAAAAAAAAAA
>JAPDSC010005229.1:0-10170 GCA_026290005.1 Latrodectus geometricus
TGAATTTCATGTTGACTCTTGTTATTTCTTGCAGAGTTTAACTGTCAAAACAATGTAATAAATTAAATACGTCATGGCGAAAAAAATCACATATTAAATGCGATCAAAACAACGCTGTTAATGTCTAGAATGATTTACATTAATTTCGTAAGCTAACAAATGGCAAAATTTATGTGTAACGAATTTCTGTCCGTAGGTTATAAAAAGCACATTTAGGAAATTGATGATGTTATTATAATAAAATTTCTCAATGGAAACATTTAAATTAAATTTTACCTTCAAGATTTATAGAATTACTTAGCTGTTCTCCAATAAAATCACGATATGTAAGGAGAAAAATAATATGAATACGCATTGTGGTTTTCTGTATTAATAAGTATCAAGAAACTTTTTTTTTCGAAAATGCAAAATTTTTAGTGCTAACCATAAAATCTAGCATTTTTGATGAGGGTTAAATTCCTGAAAACTTATAAGGGCCATAAAAATCGCATAAAATGTTTATGGATATTATGTTCAACTTGATCGATTTTAAATTCACATCATGTGAGGAATTATGGGATAAATGCAAAAATCGCGCAATAAAAATATTTTGTAACGTCATACAGATAAGGGTTCTAATAATTTTGAATAGGCAGAGAAAATATGAATTATTAGTTCTTAGAATTAAAAATTTCAATGGTCATAAAATTTATTTAATGTATCTGTTTTACAGATTATTTCTAAATATAAAAGCAATTTTCAAAAATAATTTAATTTTCAAATAAATAGTGTAAAATGACTTATGTATAACTACAATGGTATAATTGAAATGTTAAACTATTTTAATTATTCATTTGCAAAGCTTAAATTTTTGTAATTTGCGATGTACGTTAAAATGCAGAAAGTAAATAAGAATTCCAATTATTAGTTAAAATGCCGATTAAAATATGTAAAATTTAAATTTTAGATGCATTTTAATGTTATTCTTCAATATAAAGAAAATGTTTCCCCTTATATTTTTAATTACACTGTATAAAAAAATTCAATAATGTTATAAGTTTTAAAATAAAAGTACAATATTTTAACAATCTATAACTATCTTGATTTTCTTCAGATGATAATAATAAACACGAGCAGAAAGCGGCCATATTTCCTATTCTGAATAGTATATCTCATTTAATGTATCAAAGAACTCTTGAAAGGAATGATCAGTACATTTAAAATATATTTCATAACAAAACTCCATTAAAAAATTGTCATATTAAAGTAAAATTCTGTATAAATATATATATTTCTAAAAATATTATTTTTGGCACACTTGAGCAGTATTTTTTGTATATCAAATTTTTAATAATTTAACCTCTTTACTTGTGCTTATTAACAAATTCTTTTAAAAACTAGAAGTACGGAATCTCATAGAAGGATAATTGAAGGTTTTATATGTATGATGGCTTTACAGTAAATATTCACATGTTAGTTAGTTAGAGAAATTGTTACATTTGATATCATATAAGAGAAGTTTATTCTAACATTCCATGCAATATTCTATCATGTAACTTGCCTTTAAGTCTCATCAATAATCATTAAATAGGAATTTATTAAATCTAAAATTTAATTTTATCTTAAATACTTTCAAATAAAACATCTAATATATTAAAAAAATACTAGCTTGTTATTAAAAAATTTGTATTTACCATTTGCATTAACCACTAATTTTTCGGATTAATATTTTAATAAATAACTAAATAGAGTATTTTTTAAGGTCATTAATAAATAAATAATATATTTTTTGCATCAATTGGAAAAATTTCACAAAAAGATTTTGTGAAAAATATTTATTATCATCCAATCTTTTACTCTAACTATTATCATCGAATCTTTTTCTTGGTTTCAGTAATTTTGAGACTCTTTAAATTTAAACATGAAAACTGAATCAGATTATTATACCTGAATTAAAAATATTTTTAAACCCATATTCAAAATTTAATATTATTACTTTTATTACCTTAAATGCGATACAACTAATAATTCTAGGGGGAAATATATTGCCCGTTATGCAATAAATAATAAAAGTGTGGTTGCACCGTTAATTATATATACCAAAAACTCACATTAGACTCTTTATATTTTAACCTGAATAGGCTATTAATATTTTAACTTAAGTTATTTATGCATGATAACTAACAACTTACAATCAATAAATTGTACCTGTAAAGTTATTATTTTTATTTTAATTATTTATTTGAAGTCAAATTTTTATAATTTGTAAGTATTCTGCAAAATAATTACCACCATATTGTTTAACTTGAAATATTTTTCTAAGCTTAATCTAACCATTTGTGCACAAAAATTGGACCAAATATTCATTAAACTATTTTAAAGCAGTCTTGATATTCAGATCAACTGATAAAAGCCGCTTGCTTCAAGATTTGTTAATAATTTTTTGAAGCAAATTCAATAAGTAATGTCTTTTCAAATATTAAAATATTTATCCTAAAAAAAAAAAAAAAAAAAAAAAAAAAAAAAAAAACTTTATATTATGCAATTAGCATTTATAGACCTTTGAAAAAAATTTATATAAAATGCATTTAGCATTTAAAGATCTTTGAAAAAATTGTTTCACCGAGAAGGCGGCCGAATTGATAGTGCTCATGCCTTCGGTAAATAGTTTCGTGGGTTCAAATCCTACTTTTGGCATGGATGTTTGTAGTAGTTCCTAAATCCACTTTAAACTGTTGGTCTCGGTCTACTTAGCACTCGTGTACAAAAAATGACTGTTAAGCAACAGTCAAACCAATCCAGATGTTTTCTTGACTTTTGTTTTAGAGTCATAGTTAGTATGGAAGTATTAATATATCTATAATATACAATAAGTTACAAGTTATTTAAAGAGTGGCAGTATTTTGTGAGTTTTGAAGGTAAGGCTACAAATCTCGGTTAATTAAAGTACTTTTACAAACAATATGATTTTTTTTCTTTCATGTAGTTAAAAATTTACATTTAATAATTTACAGATAAATTAAATTACAAATCATTGCAAAAATAATTTATTCATATTTACACATGGATGCCTGAAAAATTACAGGAAACACACATATACTTATTTAAAATACAACACAAGCTTCTTGTATTCTGATTCAAAGAGTGCATCTGTGCATCCCATAGATGGCGCCACTAGGACTTTTAAGACATTTTTAAATTAAAATGACTACATCATACATACAATCAGAAAATTTTCCGATTTAAGGCAAGAAAAATGTTTTTAGATTATTTTTTTATTGTCCTTGACTGCCTGATTTTTCATCTAGTCTCTAAGCATTAATTTTACTGAAATAAAATTTCTGTAAAGGCTACAGTTTTTTCGATCATTCGTAAATTTTCTCTCTAAAATCTTTCTCTGATATATATTTAATTATGCCAATAAATTTATGAGCACCTTAGAATTTTTTATAAATTTTATAATTAAACGACGATTTGTATAAATTTTTCTTCATTTTTCACCCTGGTATATCAATTTACTATCAGAAAAAATATTTGGTATTTTTATGACAGTGTTTGATACTTTATATATGGTCGAAAAGGATGGTGTTTTTTAAAATTATTATTATATATATTGAGAAAGTTCTGAGAGCTTGGCAGGGATCTTGTTGTTCATTTTTCTTTATTAATGAGTCTAAGGAAGTGTTTGTGGTTTGTAGCTGTCATCTGGTAACAAATAAGAAGAATTTATAAAAATAGTAATAATTCAAAACTTATGTGAGCATGTTTTGGAAAAGAGCCAGAGCTTTCAATTCTTAAAAAGAGTTTTTGGAAAATATTTTCATTTCTTAAATTAAAAGGAATGATATAAGAATGTAACCTAAAATTATGTATACTTCTTGCTTTTAATAAGTAATGTCAACTCTAGAAACATTAATAGAGAGTAAATAGATTCTGTTTAGTATTAATGTTATTAACTTAGATAATGAGAATATTACTCTTGCAAAGTTAACGGATATCAATTATCTAGAGATAATAGATAGTAGCTGTAAGTGATAGAAATATTGCATCTTGTGTTTAACCATTTCAAGTTTAGTCAATTTGATTAGTCAGTATGATTCATTATTCTTGTAAAATTGATATCGCCTTTTTGTGAAATTGCAATACATTTTGTGTATGTTTTATCATTTCTTATTTAATCAGTGACTATTTCTCAATTAGTCACTCCATTATCTTCAGATAAATATTTCGGTTGTCCATGAGATAACAAATATATTTTGACCATTTTACTGTATTACATTTGATTGATAGGATTTAGAGATTAAGCAGTGCACTTCATCTGAAAATTCAGTTTGTGGCCACTAGTTTTTCATTCTAGTGTATTCTGAAAAATTATCTAAGCCAAATAATTCCTTATTAATAGTTCATGGAAGGTAAAATGTATGTACTAAAAATTTCTATAAATTAAACTGTAACTTTAATAGTCTTATTGATTTTGTAACATTATTCTAAAAGATATGATATTTCATATGAGAATATTTGGTATTTATTAAAAATAGCTATTACGAATGTAGATCTAATTACACGTAAGCAAATAGTGATATCCTAATGCTTCTCATCAGCGTTATGTTATTTGGAAATAATATATCTTATATTAATCACATATTTATGAACAAAAGACAGATCACTGTCTTATTTCTTGACATTCCTTTAGATTACCAAATTTGCATATTTCAGACTGCCAAATATTATTAGTAGAATAACTTTTGAACTATAATTTGATATTTTTATCATGGTTTCTTTTCTTTTCCTTTATTAATTATAACCATCACAATTCAAAATTAAACTTACAGTTCAATTAAGTTTCCAAAAGGAAATGAGCATTTCGAGATTAGCATTTTCAGAAAATTAAATAATTTCTGCATCTCACAAACTTTTCTGTTTTTATAATTTACACATATGATGATGACTGAGTTAGAGTACTTCTATTTTAACAAATCATATTTTTTTACTTCCCTTTCTGAAAAACTAAGTCAATAAAAACCATTTAACATCTTTCCATATTGTAGAGCTTTTCACCTAAATTTAGTTTTTTCAAATATATATTATACTGAAAATTTCAAAATAAATTTATTTCAAGAAAATCTTTTTGAGCAAGCCTAGAATATTGTGAAAAGTATTATTGTATGAAAATATCATAACTATGTAGTAAATTAAAGGGAAACCATTCTTTTAATTAGGTATAGTCAAATTAATTCAAGTTACACTGAACACTGCTTTTTTTAAAGTTATTAACAAAATGATTTACTTTATACAGTACTAGTAAAAAATGTTCACATCCTCCCCATTATCATTTCAGCACAATAAAACTTGAGCTGAAATAATATTCTTAAATATGCTAAACAATGTGGAAAGTTTTCAGTATTTTTTTCAGTACTTTATTAATTTTTTCAACAGCTTTTGAATCTCTTTAACAAGTTTGGGCAATTTTCTTTCTAGGAACGAAATTTATGGAGGAGAAATAATGTAATTCCTGTTTCTTATGTGTTACAGCAGGATAATTCTTAAGAAGTGATGATGTCTTGAGTTTATTTTAAGAAAAAAATTATAAACTTCATTTCAATATCTAATTGAAAGTATATTTAAAAAAAGATGTCATATGTACTTTGAAATTATTTTTAACAACTCATATCAGTGCTAATTTTGTAGAAAGAAATTTAAAATATCCGGAATATAGAAATCATATTGTATTTGTATCACTCACACATTTAGAAAATTTTTTCCGTGTCATTGGTTATAAGCGTTTCCAAAATTTTTTGAAAAATAATATTAGAAATTTCTACAGTTTCTAATAAAATTAAAATTTTCAATTTATAAAGTGGTGATTTCAATAATAAAAAAAAAACATAAAAGATGTGATAGTAAGGATTCTCATATCAAGTAAACCTATAATAGAAAATGTTTTGTAATTTTTGAGCATTTTAAACATTTATACATATATAAATACTACATATATATTAAAACCATGGACAGAATAAATTAAAATATACATTTAGTTTTTAACATAACCTTGTAAAAATTTTTAAACATTTCTTAAATTTTAACAAAATTGTTAATTTTAGATATTATAAATGGAAGAGTGCACATCGTAGTTTATCATAAGTCCATATCATCGTCGTATTTTTCTAGGTGAAACATGAATATTAAATGAACAAAATGTTAATTGTAATACAACAAACCTTCTCAAGAATGTTATTTCAGTTTGAAATTTCCATTTGTTTATTGTTTCTATCATTTTGTAACTATAGAAACTGAGCATTACTATGAATAAGTAAATTTAAAAAAAAAAATCAAGTAAAAAATTTAAAACGTGTCCCGAAAAAGATTTTAAATAAATATAATTAAGAATACTCAAAGTAACACGTTTGAAGACATAAATATATTTCTAATGCATAAGATTATTACCAACCTGTTTTTAACACTGTCTATCTAAAGCTTTAAAAAATTTCGATAAATATTTAATCAGAAGTTCAGTTTCTTAATTTAATCATGTTATTTTCAAAGATATGCTTCAACAGATACGCAGAAAATAATTTATTCCTGGTGAAGAATAAGTCGTGACTTCTGCCAGGTTTGACCAGCTGCCATTAAAATAAACTGCTTATCAAATATTTCTAACTTAATGATTAGTATAGTCACAGCCAAACAACCATTTTAATGATGTTTTTCTGTCAAAATCCGGTACACGTTTTAATCTCGTTATCGTCATATCATTTACCACAAAGTTCTATTTCAAAATTCTAATTTTTGGTTTTGTCATAAAGGTTTTTTTTATCAGGATTTGTTTCTTCAGCTTGCAGAGAAGTCGAAGTCCGAATGATTTACACAGACTGTTCACAATTCTATGAAATTCGAAAACAATCTTGAAGGAATCTAAATTTCTTTCCTGTTAGCACAGGTTGTTCTCAATTGCTCTGTTTTGGAGAAAATGACAGCCGTAAATCACTTTACAGTTGTCACAGCTTTACTTTCTTTTTAACGTCCTCGAATATGCCATGCCAGGCGGTTAGGTAAATGAATAACACCATAACGGAAGCAATTATCTTTTATTTCATTGTGTGTCAACATTAAGAGGGCAAAAATAATCATTTTATGATACACATATTACTATTTAAGTAATTTCTTAAGAAAAATTCTGTCCCAAAATGTTCTTTCCACAGTATTTATATAAAAGTTGCTTCCTAATTTAAAATTTATAATTTTGAAATATATGTTCCCTATTTTCATAAAACAGCTAAAATTTGATATCTCAATAAATCTGTGTTTTAATTAAAATTTCTATCAAATTAATGGCGTGATTTAAATTGAAGTATTCAAATTGATTCTATTGATTATATCATTAAAAGAGATATCCCAAGAAAAATAAATTTTATAGCAAAGTTGCAAAACTATATTGTCACCAAATTCATATTTGTTATAACTCTGTTAATGTTTCTTGTGATTCAGAAAGTCTCAATGTTGTTTTCTCATATAATTTACATCACAAAAGTTGAAGTTCATGACAATAAAAACTCACAATAAACATGATGAATTAAGTAGTTCCTTTTTACTAGTTTTGAACTTGAAGTTCCTTATTTTATTTCAAGTTATTCAATTTAAGAAAAGTTACGGTATATATTTTAATTTAAAAGTTTCATTTCATAAATTTGTGGTAAATGATTTACAATAAGTCAATTTGTTATTTAATGAAATTAGCAAGCAAATAATGTTCAACAGTAAGCAAATAATGTCCAACAGATGTTACAAAAATGATAAGTCCTTAATCACATTATTTTTAGCACTCAAGACAGTTCACAGATTTTAAATTTTACTTTTATGACAATTTTTAATACAAATAAGTTTATAAAATAGCTAATTTATTGAAGAAAATTATTGTCTTCATAATAATGAACATTCTACACTTATCTTTAAGAATATAACATTTGTATCTTAAAATTTTAATAATATTTATTAGCACATTAAGAGAATAAATGCATGGTATAATTAATTGTTTGTTGAAAACATAGCATATCATCAAAATATTAGTACGAAATTGCAATTTTTTTTAATTTAAACTTAAATTTTATAATTTCATTCTAAATTCAATGCGTAGGTACAATATATGTACATTTTTATAAAATATTAGAGTCTTCAACAGAGAACTCTAATAGTTCCAATATGATGATCGGAAAATTGCAAAAATAGTTTTCATAGAATTGTTTTAAATTTAAATATTTGCAACTTAAGAAATAATTTGAAATTACTTAACATAAAAGGATTTTCTTTCTTATTGTATTTGAATTACCCTTAAGAAATCTTTGTTCTTGTATAATTACATTATACTGTACAGAAAACTCTAGTAAGAGAAAAAAATTGCTTGGTGTTTGCAAGTTAATTAATTATTGATCGAAAAATGCCTACAAGACATAAGATCAAGAAGAAATCTGCTGAATCATATGTCAATCCCACCCTTGAAATTTTTAATTCAAAGTTTCACTGAAAGTCAGTTATGTATCTTAAGTTGTTACTTATTGGTCAAAATATCATTGAATATTACATTATTTTAACATTGAAAACATTATATGTAAATGGAGTTTAAAAATTCTTTCTTGTATATTCGTTGAACTGTTTAGTTAATGACAAAAATGCATCACTTAAACATTTAATGAACATACTAGAAAGTTTAATAGACAGGCTATTAAAATAGTTAGACCTATGTGTCATACAAATAATAGAATATTTATTGCATTGATCACACACAAGCATCTAACGTTTAAAATAATATGCGATTAAAATTTTAAAAAATTCTTAGAATGAATTGTAAAGTGAGTATTTAGAACAATGATTTCGATCAGCAAAAATAGAATTTATACACCTTAAATTAACCTAGCTAAGATTGGATGGCATATGCAGTTACCTATGCGATTTCATCACGATCTGACAATTCACTGAGACAAGCAAATGGTCACTCGACAATCATCGACCAGTAAATAGTAATTTATATTGGTGAGAGATTTGAAATATGTACCAGTTCCAGAAACTTAACATTTGTCCTAACAATAAATATCGTTAAAATAGTGGCCACTTGTAATCAAGGATTATTCTCGTGAAGTATATGAAAAGTGTAGTAAATAAAACAAAAATTATATAGCCCTTACTCAAAGTGCCAATAACGGGAAATTTCTGTGTCCATTATAGCTTCATGTCATCATTCAATGAGATGAGTTAATGTAATGTCGTTGAACACACGCCAGAAATGGGCGTTTTCTTCAATCTTCAATTGTATCAAATATAGATTCGACTATCTTGCTGCTATAAACTGCATCACCGTATTCATGATGGATGCATCTGTGTTTCATCGAATTCACAGAAATTATGTTTGACTAGAATTCATTTGAATATCAGATGTCATATCATTTGTGTGTTCGGGTCCATGATTGATTACAGCTCTGAAAGCTTTAAAATCTGTGATAAGGAGACAATGATAACAGAGACCACACACCTGACAACCACGTTGTTGTAAATACTGTTTAGTGCAGTCATTTCTTGCATTGAAAATGATCTTATTTTTTTACTCAGGGCTCATGATGATCCATTAAAGCCATGTGAATAATATGTTTCTGCATACTATGTTAGAGATGTCTGGCCCCCTGATATCATATATGGCATTCCACGTGACCATTCTGAACTCTTTGGCTTAGCATTATGAAGTCAAGCTTTGAATCTAATTTTTGAAAACCGCAAACTATTTTTGATACAAAATAATAAAAGAAAATTTCAAAAACTTTAAGAAATTTATTTCATGGCTAATTCAAAAAATTATTCATTTTCATGGGGAAATTTAATTTATTATGGAAACTGATGTTGTTAATAAAGAAGTAGTAAAAATATTCTATACACATACACACAATATCATGTCTATGTTGGCAACAAAGAAGTGAAATTATTATAGAATGAGAATAGTGGGATTTTAAATATGAGTAGAAATCAACGCGGAGGAAATGGAGAGGAAAACAAAAAGTTAAAAGAACTGGGAAAATGGCTTTTTGCAAGTAATAATAGGATATTTCAGAGCTTATTGTGCTGAAAAAATACAGCATTAAGTGACAGTACTTATAATGTTCAAAAAAAGTATGCAGAATACAAAAAAGAAGCTCATCATTAATTACTTTA
>JAPDSC010005246.1:0-17262 GCA_026290005.1 Latrodectus geometricus
ATGGTACTTTTTCACTGATGTAATAAATATTGATGGTACTTTTTTACTGATGTATTAAATATTAATGTTACTGTACTCTATGTTCTTTCCTAAAAAATTCTGTATTGTAATATATTGCTACATAATGAAGTTATTGCGATAGGCTGCCTATTTTTGGTGATTGTAGCTACTCGTAACTCTGAACTGCATTCAAATAACACAAGCTGGATCTTCTCTCAAAATATTCGTATCTCCTTCCAGCGGAGGGATGTTAGAAATTGTGAAATAATAACTGGTGTAGATCCTTTCTATGCAAACATCCTAAGGTTGCCTATCGTATGCAAAATCCTCAGTGGTTCAGTAGCTCATGTCTCCAGAGCAAAATGAAACGTTATATGCTCAATGCAGAAATGGAAAGGATGACCACATTCCCTCCCATTGGATCGCTGGAGCTCCGTGGGTAATGGACGAGTCCACGTTCAAAGTCCTTTCGCTAGTGTAGAGAAGATATGGAGAGAATGGTGCCAACTCAATGTTATCTCTTTATCTGATCGTTGTTCAAAATTACGAGGTGCTTGATGATAGGTGAAACCCTTTAACCTTAATGTACACTCCAGCTCTCATCTGCACAGTTATGTATGTATGCCTATCGTATGCAAGAGAGAAACCTTTTCCCACGGATTTATTTCATTGCCTATTTTGCAAAAACTGTATGCAACAAATGGGAAAGTTATATCAAGTTTATTCCATTCTGAACCAATTCGTATTTGAATAGTTTTTCTAGAAGATTAACAGATATAACTAACAGCCTTAACAAAGTATATACTATTAATTCATTTCATTTTTCCAAGAAATCGTTTTAAGATACTGATTGATTATATTAATGATATTTCACTCTCTAGTATGTATATACCTATGTATAGTTAATAGTATGTACCTATACGACGATATAATCTATATCCGGTTCGATTTATAGGCTCTCGTAATGAGAGGTTTCCCGAATATTAATTCTTCATAAATTTTAATGTCTCTTCACTTGTTTAATCTGATTAAGTTTGAAAAAGAGAATGTCAGCTCAATGTCATTCTTTTCATTTTACATAGATGAAATTGATTAAGTGGTTGGCTGATTCTAGAGGCTTCTGTCGTCCTAAACAGAGCTGTTCTAAAATCTATCTCAATTGCTTAACCCTTAACCAAATTTAAAATGAATTCTCTTTTTTTTTTTTTTTCATAACCTCAAAATAAGCTGCGGTTGCGTGGTTGGTTAGGGTATTCACTCTCGTTCTCAGAAGGCAATGGGTTAGAATTCCAACTTAACCAGAAATCCGTCGTGTTCAGTACTGGCGACTGTGATGTGCAAAATCTTTTGTAGTAGCAATGTCCTCCATGTGAAATGATACCTCTGCGGATCTTCTAGTTGGTCTCTGTTTCTAAGTTACAATGACCAACCCACTTTCGGGGCAAAAAGACACATACTGGGTGCCCCACTATATATGTTGCCATCAAGTTCCTCACTTGTAGTGGTAAATAAGTGGAACATCCTGAGTAGTCGGGCATTAGAATTAAAAAATAACATCAAAATTTATTCTTTACTAAAACTTTGAAAAGAATTTCTGGAATATTTTCTTGCTATAGTTTAGAAAATTCATCAAGTAACAAAACAGTCTGTTGTATCTTAATTTTAAAACCATTCTTAATTTCTATAGTTCAAAAATTTATATTATATTATTTATTTTGCATTGTTTATTTTGAATAAGCTATTTTTTAATTTATTAAGTTATTGTATTTGGATTGATGCTATTAAAAATACATATTCACAATTAAAATATATTATACACACCATTTAAATTTTTTCCTTTTAATAATTCTGTTGGTACTATGTATAAAACGGTATACCATATATTTAGGTTAAATTGTTGATGTAAAAAATTAGGAGTATTCGAGACAATTTCTAAAATTGAAAAAAAAAGGTATAAGGTAGGGAAGAACTTAAAAAAAAGAAAGAGGGGGGGGGGGGGGTGGAAAAGCCAAAGTGTTCGTGACCTACGAAAGATCATATCCCATATTCACTTATTTAAATTGCTGAATGAACTTCCTTTAGAGGTGACAGTCATAATTTGAAGAGGAAGACAGTTCATCTTCTCAGTCCCTTAACCTTCATTCAGCGTTTCTGTACTCAACAACGTATTATTAAAAATAAGCAATCACAAAACTTCACAAAATCACCAATCACAATATAATGTTGTATCAAGAGGTTAAAAGTAAATTAGAATACAATTAAAATGAAAAGTTTAGTATCTGTAAACAAAGATGCTCAACTTTTAATTAATTTGTACTAATTTATGTATAAACATATAAAAATAAATTTTGGTGATTTTTTTTTTAAAAAAAAAAACTTATGTTTAGTTTCATTGAAATACAATGCTTTATTCTCTGGAGATATTTATTCAAATTCTTAGTTTGTTTTAAAAACGGCAATTTATTTTACAGTCCCTGACAGATATACCTAAAGTAAAAAAAAAAAAAACATTTTCGTATTCAGCATCATATCTTATTCATGTTGCCATTCTGTTCGCTTGAGAGATTAGATTTACTTGGGATTCGGTTCAGAATTGACATTTGCTATTTCTATATTATAAACTTAAAATAGTCTGAATAAAATTTACAGTTGGAAAATTTCAACGTATCTTTTTCTATATGATACAATAAGTTGTGAAAAGCTAGCAGTAATCATTACTGTATACAGAGAAAACAAAATACTTCAAGAATTATTTATTTCATAGAACATTTCTATCTCACAAATAATCATATTTTTTACATTACAAATGTATATTTTAAATTCCTGGTATTTGTAAGAGTAATAAACATGTTTTCCTAAAATAATTTTAAATTTATAACTTAAACTAAAGCCACTGAATTTAAAAGTGAGATAAGGAAATAAGTAAATATAGTATTCAGCAGCAGAAATAAAATTTTTAATTTGCGGTATAAATCGAAATTTGTTTATTTTTTAAAACACAAAATAAGTTATGATTTTGCTTACAAATAAAAAGATGCTAAATGATCATTATTCTGAAAAATGCTCGTTAGCTATCTAAGTAGTTGCTTAATATACTCAGTCTTAGTACAATAACAGGAAATATGCAAAAGTGATAATTAAATGAATGGAACAGGGCATTATCTTGCTGGAAACACAATTCGGCACTTTCGTATTAAGACGACTACCTTGGCAATAAAAACTTTCATTGGCGATTTCATTGGCGAGAGTTACACGATTTAAATAATATTTACATAACACTCATTTTTTAGCGTGCTCTGTAACCTACTATGTTAGCGCCTAGGTATTTTTTAGGTAATCGTCATATTATTTTTTGCGGTCTCCAGTTTTAGTGATGTATCTAGGTAATCGTCATAATACCTACCCAAGATTGAATTCTTTTTTTTTTTTTTTAAAAAAAAAAAAAGCCAGAAAAGGAATTTTTATAAAACAAAATGGGAATTTAGATTTACATGATGAAATATTTTATTGCTGCGTTTAAAAATTTGTAATAACAATTTAATAATCGTAATTCTATATTTGTTTTTGGGTTCTTATGTGTAATATTTCATAGTTGCGTATTATATAAAAAAAAAATATTTATTTCATTCTTCGTTCGTTTATCGATCAACGTAAATCCTGCCATGCCATAAAAGAGCAAATTCAAATAAAAACTTTGGATGCCATTAAACAAATATATATAATCAGATTCATATCTTATAGAACTTATAAATCATGAGATTGTGTCGAAACCAATGTAATTGATGTAATTATGAAATAAATAATTATTGCGGATATATAAAAACGAAATCAATTTGCTTACACTATAATTAAACTTTATAAGCAATTTATAAAATATACATCTGATTCAAAGGTGTAATTGAAATATCACTTCCCGTTACATTTCCCAGCATTTAATGACATAATTTCGACTTTTAAAGTAAGTGATTTTCTTTAATGAGATATTATTGCTTGATGTAAAAGGAAAAATGAAATGGTTGTTGAATTGACCATTTATTTGCCTCCAGCCTCCTTTTTGAATAAGTTCAGCAAAAATTAAAGATATTGTGATTGAAATACATAAACAAAAGAATTTTTATTTATTTTAAATTTTTCATAACTACAACATAATGAAGTTGCCTTACTTAAGAAAAGATAATCAGTTCTTTAGAAATAACGCAGAAGGATATATAGTTCTTATGATACAGAAACATACATAACAGTATGTTTTCAATTCTTATGATACAGAAAAGACAAATTTAGAAATATGATTCCATTCTTTTTAAACATTTGTTTAAAAAGAGAAAATTTGAGAACTCTGTCTCCATTTATCAAATTATGGTGAAGATACGTGGAATAAACCCTTGTGTAATGATGAACAAGATTTATCTCTAAAAACTTTTCAATTAGGTAAAATTTACGGATAAGCTTCTAGGCAAAATTTGAAGTTTTATTAGAGGAGCTGTGCTTTTGTCACAAAATCTCAGAAATATTCTTTCAAATAAAGAAAATATCAATCATCTTACAATTAAAATAATTTTTGTAAATGGTTTCCAAAAATTCCTTTTTTGGCCTTTAAGCAAAGCTATTGAAAGAATTGATGAAAAAAAGCAGGCTACGGTAGAAATCTAAAAATAGAAATAGCATTTAAAATAATTTTTTTTGTTTTTGTAAATAGTAAAATTACATACAAATGCGAAAATAACTTTGTTGATAAATATAAAAATGAATTGATTTAATGTAGAAATAAGGAAAATAGTATTCCAACAATTAAATACAAAATAATATACAAATGAAAAAAGGAGTTAATGATTTTTGATATTATAAATCAAAATTAATTCTTTAATTTAAAATATAATTATATATATATATATATCGTGGTATTCAAATCATTGATATATTGTGAGTAAATACAAAACTCGCACATTTTGTTACTTAAATTACCACACAATTTTTTAGTTTATTTTTAATTCCTCACAATGGATTTTATTTTCAATTATATGTATTTGATTTCCACACAATCCATTATTAACTTGCCTTTGTTTGACTTCAAAACTTTACTATTTTCCGATTGGCTAACCAATACATCACTTGTGTTATTGTGTAAATTACTCTCATTGCAATAAAATGTGCTGTTAGAATAGTTCTCACCATAAATTGGCTGTTGAAGCAGGAATAAAGAGCATCCACGAGATGGTCACGTGATTGTTGGGCAGCGGAAATCGGCGTCTCGATTGTCTGCTTCGAAAAAAAAGGTCCATTCCTCTCCGATTGTCCACCGGATTCACTTCTTTCCTTATGTCACGTGGGACATACGTCACACATTGTCCGATTAAATTGACAATTTCCAGAAATTTTGTTTTCTCTTTTTGTTCGAAATATACAACGAGAAAGAATAAACGATTTACATCTCGTTCAAAGACCGTTGCACTGTTGAATGTATTCCAAGTTTTTTTTTTTTTTTTTTTTTTTAAATTTTTGTTTTGTTTAAATGAAGATTTAAGATTAGTTTTAAAAATTCATGTAATTATACTTTGATTGATATGAGCTATCTGGCAATTGTTTATTTTGAGCAGAAAAAAAAATTGGAAAATTTTTTATATCATTTTTGTATATTAACAAAGCATGCTAATTATTTCCATAAAATAAATTTTAAATTCAGCCATTAATTGTTTTAAAATTTATAGTTTTAAATTAATAGATTTTATATTATAAATTTTTCTTGCTGGCATTTCTGAAATTTATATCCTATTTTTTCCACGCCATTTGTTTGCTTAAAGGTTTGGAAATAAGGAATAAAATTTTTCTTTAGTTTATTATTTAGTTTATTTCTTTAGTTATCATTAGAAATTCGTTTAAATTATAAATTTTATATAAAATCTTTTGCTTCCTCCCCCTTCAGAATTGAATTGAGAATGGAAGAACAGAAGGGAATGAAATTATATCTCGATGTTCGTCTGCGGCAAACTTAAAAACTATTTAGTTTTGCATTTTTCTTTACAGTTTTTGATAACTCTTTGAAGCTATTTAATTACATTAGCGCTCCAGGGTATATAATAATAATACAGATTTCAAGGGAATAATACATATTATAAGAGAATAATACAGATTTCAAATTATTCATGTTTGATCAAACATTTTTTATATCGATATTTATAAACACTATGAGAAGATAAATTAATCGGGGAAGTTTAACAAGTCTGTCTGTCAATTTATCCGAATGGAGAAATGTAACCCTGTCTAGGTTGACCACCAGATCCAGTTAAATTCAATGTAAATGCACAAAATGTGAGCTCAAAAAAAAAAAATAAATAAATAAATAAATAAATAAAAATAAAAACTATACTATCTTATACTGTACAGAATAATAAGTGATTTGCTTACAGATGAATTAAACCGTCCTTTAAGTTAGTTAAAGGTGACGATAAAGTTAAAACTATAATCTAAAAAATAAAAAAAACTAATTTTCCGAGGTGAATTTTTCCTGTTTACAAACTTTGTTTACTCGCCATAGAGTAATGCAGTAGAAATAAATCTTATTATGAAGGCTTTACCAACTGTACAAAACAAATTTAATCAATGGTTTCGGAAAAGAAAAATTTTGTTGATAAAAATTATCCTCCTGAAGGTTTTACATCAGAAAGCTGCAGGCTAAGGGTATGCCGTGTATTACAAAATGTTCTTTGTCGTGAACCTTGGGTTTTTTTTTAGCTTATGCTCTTAAAATATGACATTTCAACGCTGGCTTTTTCTCGAAGAAGGTAGGAGGTCAAATAATTCATAAGTTTCGAAACATTCACTTTCGAAACAAGAAATCGTTTCGATTCCTTGCAGCTAAAACTATCCCTTCAAAGGCCCCCATTGCAGTTTTGTCCGTGAGATCAGGTCGAACTCGTTTCACGATAATTCTCAAAAGCTACCTTAAATTATTTTAACATATGAGATTTTAATAAATGGTGATGATGGTAAATATCCTGTTATTAGATTAGTGATTCATGGTTTTTCATTGTTGCCAATTGCAAATATGAGAATGTTTACTATAAATCAAAATTTATATATATATTAAAATAAGAGTGAAGTCTCTTTTCACCGGAAATAACCACGTCAACGTCTGTTATGAAAGATTGTATTCCTTTTTTTTGTAGTTAGATATGCTTAAAAATTTATATTTTCCTTTAAAAACCGCTATATGTTAATAATTTTTTAACTTTACGTTTATACAAATTATTTACTTAGTTTTTAAAATGACTGCATAGATAAAATTTGAGATAAAAAAAATTAAAAAACAATTTACAAGTAAAAATAAAATTATTTTCTTTGCAAAATTTGAGTTTCACAAATGGCAGCATTTGCAAGCCTGAAATGATTTCTATGGATTTTCTTTCATTAATATAAAATAATTGGAAAAATAATTGAATTTAGACCACAAATTAGGTAACTTTTGTTTGCTAATTTTTCTCACTTATAATGAGCATACATTCAATTTAATTATACTCAATAATTAAGCATAGCATACTGAAGTATATTTTAATTTTAACAGGGCAGTTTTCCGGACTTTAGTGTTTGGCGAGACAGTAAACTCCAAAACAGTTTAATTGAATATTTTATTAATTATTTAAGTACACACAATTTATATAAAAATTATTGATTTTTGATGAAATTTTTTCATTCATTGTAGTTGAATTACTATAAATGCTCTAATTTTAAAATTGAAAAATTTTTCTCAATAATATATTATTGAATAATTATTGTTTATATTATGTTATTGTTAATTTAGTCATAAATACTATTATCTTATTGAATAACTGTATCGTAATTATTAATAATAATTGTTTTATTATAAGCATAATTCCATCGTTGTTGGTGAGCAACTCCATTGTTTTAAAGTTTCAGAGATATTAGTAATTCAGAAACCACCCTCTCAATTATTCAACAATTACTATTTTTAAAAAAATTATTCTTTCAGATTTTGCGTAGTAGTGACCAGTTGCATTTGTACATTCACCCACATGTTGTTTGCATTTTCATAAAAAAGAAGTTGTATTCTTGTGTTGCAAAAGAGAAAACCTGGAAAACTCCAGAGCTCCTACCTTGAGCGATATATATGCACAAAGCAGAGAAACGCAGTACCTATCTTCCATTGCTTAACAGTAGCTGGAATCGAATTTGAGAGTTTCTACTGCAAAAACACAGTCATTAACACTAAGCCATCTTGAGTTTAAAAGTTACATCATTATATTCATTTTGCTCAAGATGAATAAATTACTTTAAGTATGTGATTTTACAATCGAGAAAGTGCTTAGCATTAAGATAATCTTCAACTTTTAAGGTAAAATTTGCTTAGAATAAATTTTATAAAAATGTTTAATATTCTTTTTGATCGAAAAAAACGCGGTAATTCAAAATTTATGATTCTTTAAAATTTATGTTATTTGGTCAATTTTTTATTTTGTTATTACATGCTAACTAAGAATATCTGCAAATTTAATGCATATGTTTTCTTTCGGAAACATTTTCTCAACTATCAACGATTAACAACTATCTAAGCTTTATGTAAAACAAAATAAAAGTCAATAATGTGCAATAATATTTGATCAAGTAATAAAATATTAAGTTTTCTAACTTAAATTGCTTTTTATTCTAAAATTATTTTATAACGAGACTAATTGGACGTCATCGTCTTATTAAAAAAATTCGGCTTCCTTCTTTTACTTTCAAGCATTTTTACTTCTTTTTTTCCAGAATATACTACTGTATTTTATTTTCAAATTTTATGCCTGTGAATAGAATATTATTAAATTTATATTTTTCGCATGAGGTATATCACTGCATAATTTTATGTTGCTATAAAATGTTTGCGGCCCAATTTATTGTCTGAATAACACCCATTTATCTGAGGGTAGGAGAGAAAAGAATTTCATATTTGAGATCATTTAGACTTTGGGATCTTAAAAAAAATTATTTAATGATGTATTTAATAAGACACACTTAAAAACAATGTTAGCTTTTTATAAATATTTTGCAAAAAAAAAAAAAAAAGAGCTATGTATCCATAATTAACTGTTGATTAAAAAAAAAAAAAAAAGTATCATTTTTGCTTCTATTCAGTCCATAAAAAATTGAGTCGGAGCTTCAAAATTTGTTGGTGCAATTTGATGAGTTATCCACGGGGTTAACATTCAAATTTCAAAAGAACCGTATTGACTCACAAGTCACTACGGTTCTTTTGAAATTTGAATGTTTTAAAATGCTTTCCCACAGGAAAGCATTTAAATTGCGCAATGTCCTTTAAAACAGCCTGTACACGAGTTCTTGAGAAATTAAAATTGATTTACCATTACTGATATAAAATATTTTAAAGAAAATTAAGACCCGTATTCTGTAGCAAAATAAAATATTGTCTTTCTTTCTTCTAAAACTGTTGTATCATAAACCTCCGAGATGAAGGATTGGTCGAATGTCACATCATTTAATGTATGAAGCTGGAATAGTTTGGTTGATTAGGTCGTCATTATCAGTTTTGGTAGGTATCGACATCGAATCCTGATTTGACCGAAAATCAGTCACTTTCACCAAAGATGAGTGGAGTACTAGTAAATAGGTCGTGGTAATAATGTCCTTCGAGTGAAATACCTCAAAAGACAGGCAGATTAAGTATAAGTGACCTACTTCTAATTTATAAAAGTTACCACCCAGCAGCTTTCATCTAACTGGTAAAGCCCAACTGTGGCCTAGGTACAGAGAAGTATGCTGGTACTCACTCATATATTACAATACAATATGATTCAATATTCGCGGGATGAGCAAAATTTCCTGCATTTGAGTTGCTGAGGAAATTGCAAGATGGCCAGCCAGAAGGTTGGTTAGACGAGAAAATTTAAACGAGGCAGTATGGAGAGTATATACCCATTTTTAATATAGTGTCATTATTATCTCATCTATTCTATTTCATTTTTCAAGAAGCTCGAATTCAGTGTTCTGATGAAAATACCATGGCAATACAATTTAACTATTATGAATTCAGGCATCGATACATTTCAGCAATACATTCTTAACCTTCACAAAGTCGTCTGAATCGATCTCAATATTTTGTTGAGTGAACAATGCCTGACAATAATTCATACCCGTTGACAATGTTTATACACTCAAATTCCTTAGTTGTCAATTATTTGTAAAATAATTAACCACATGATATTAATAATATTCATAATTCCTCCATGGTATGCTAGTCACCTAATTTCGCTTTATTGGAGAAAGTATTTAAGTTTTTAGGATGGCAACTTTATCTATTTCCATTACCATTGCGTTCAATCATTTGCCTTAAATATATACAATCGAATCTATCATAGAAAGACACCAGTAGCTGGAAGAACTCTGAAAATTTAGTTAGAAATGGTTATACTATATAAGTAGTTAGAATGGTCCAGTTGGATCATAGAATTAAAATAGTGTTTCATAATTGTGGTACGAGGAGATTCGTCGTATATAGGAGAAGGCAATATAAACTATAAAAAAGCTTTGTCTTTTTTGGAAATGAGAAATGGAACGATTGATTTAATGTAAAAGTTGAATTTTATCCTGTTTTGACAAGTGACAATTGAGCTATCAAGTTTCGAGTGTATTTCGTTCGGATTTCTTTTTGGTATAGGTTTCACGTGGACGAAAATACCAAAATAGGGTCGGGGGGAAAAATTATTCAATACCTTGAATTACCATGAAAGGGAATTAATTTTATATTTGCATTAGGGATATTTTAGCAGTTCTTACGCTAATTTAGATTCTACAATTTAGAAATTCGTGAACAGCTGGATATTCAGAACTGATAAACATTTTGTTTGTACGCTGGTGTTCGTGTTTTGAAACTTCTTCATTAAGTCTGCAGTAAAATTCATATTCCTGTAGCACAAACATGTGTTGAAAGCTTTTAGCTGAAGAGTCAACATTAATATACTGAAGTACGAAAATATTTCCTTCTTTAATGTAAATAGGGAAATTGCTTGTATAAGCATTTGTAATCATAAACATGCAAAAATATTTGTAAAAAAAGCAGATGTTGTTTTATTGATGCCATCGTACCGATTACATTGATAATTCTTAATTGTCCTGCAATTATTAAGATTTTATACAAAATGATAAATATACGAATATAAAATTTAGAAATAATTTAGAACAAAATAATTTAGAGATACGCATAATCTTCTATTGGTTAGTTGACAATTAATCCTGAAAAAGGCTTCATTTTAGACAATTTTTATATATTTTATCATTTTTATTTCAAGTTTCTTTAGAACTTACTAATCAATTTCACTTTTTTTTTTCATTCACTTTATATTATTTCTCAGTATCCTTACACTTTTGTAAGCTCATTCATTTTTATTTCATTTTGTATGATATTTTTCTTAACTTATTCCCTATTTATTTTTCTAATTTACTCATCATTTATTAAAAGTCAATTCATTTATTTTTTTTGATTTCGTATCGCATTTTGTCAAAATTCATTCAATATTTATAAAATTTATGAATGATTTTTAAAATTGACTCATTATTTATAAATTATTAGCATATTTAGTAAAAACTGTCTACAATAATCAAAATTTAACTTGTTATTCTCTACAATAAACAAAATTAATAAACCGATTTAGTTTGAGTCATTGCAATTAAACTGATCAACCTTACGCATCAGCGATTGTCTGCACAATTTTTGCTAATCTAAGCATCATGTAATCTTGATTAAGAAATTGGAACTACATTGATTAAATAGCAGCCTGTTGCCGTTAGATTCGCTGACTAAGAGTAATGTGGTTGCTTTGTGCATCCACATTACTCTTAGTATTACTAATTGTACCACATTACTAATTGTTCACTTGAGATTTAAATTACTTGAAAAACAACAGTTAGTCAAATAATATAAATCGCATGTGAAAAATTCCATCTTTTTAGCTATTATAATATACTGTGGTCAAATGAAGAGCAGTGTTCTTTGGAGCACAATGTCCCGGGTTCGATCCCAGCCATTGTTGAGCATGTGGATGTTCCAATTCTGCATGCACCTCTGTCTAAGTAGGTGATTGGGAGTTTTCCAATATCCTTCCCTTGCCACATGTAAATACTACTCTCTATCCATAAAAAGTTCACCCGGAAGGCAAATTATACATGGATATTAAAAGGCCTTATAATAGGCTTCGGCTGTTAGAAAAATGCATATTTTTGATGATACCTAACCATTCTAATTCTTTAGAACAAAACTATACTTGACAGACATAATTTTTTGTTACTTAAGAATGGAATAGTTTATGCAAATCAATTTAAAATCCTGATTATATAAACATTTATTTCGCTTTAAAGGTTTCAAGTAAAATCAAGAAGAGAGAGATTAATATAATCCGTATATACAGAACCAAAATAGTTATAATTCAAACAGTTAGTTTCCCTTAATCTTTAATTGCCTATAAGTTCAGATGAATCAAACTGTATTCAACGATATACCTGAATGTTTTCTGAATTATTATTTTCAAATGTTTTTGATTTTTTTTATTTCCATGTACACTGTTAGGGTAATTTTAAGAAAGATATCATTATTTACACTTTTTTATGTTATAGAATACTGTCAAAAACTTGTCAAAATATGTGTAACTTTTTTTATACATATAAATGATATTTTTTCATGAAGAATAAGGGTTTAATAAATAATATTTTGCATCTGAAGAATTGAATTGTTTTTTGGAAACAAATATTTTTAGATTTTACGTGACGAAGCAATAGTGACAATAATAAAACACTATCTTGCTAAACAATTGTTTTTAAAGAGAGTAACGTCAGTCTATTTCAAAATCACAATCAGGCAGTGATGTTTATGTGTTACTTCTCTTTATAGAGGCTTGCAATAGTGTTATTATTTTGTTAGGTATGTTTTACAGTAGCAATAATTTACGTATACTTCTACATTTTGAAATAGGAAAGAATATCAGTTTTTTTAGCTCACCTATCATATTATTAAAATACCATAGTTAGACTATATTTACTTTTATTTATTAATTATCTCAAGCAATGTTGTCTATCGATTATTTATCTTAGTTTTTTTCAAATCTTTTCTTAATTGAGAAAATTCATTAAAGAAATTTTTAAAAGAAATAAAAATGAGAAATTCATATTGTAACCGTTATTGGAATGAAAACAAGACCGTTTGGTTCTGAAAATTGTTTACTTTATTATCTTTAATAATAGAACACAGCAAAAGAAAAGTTATAAAATGAAAAGAAGGGCAGAATAATAAACATTAAATTCGAGAACTTAGCATTTCTATAGTTCATCTCGTGGCAGCTGAAATTCAACTCGCTGTTTCTTGTTCCTGTTGCCATTCAAGGGCAACTAAACTCTTATTGCCACTCGAAGATTGATAAAATAATTCCATCAGTTATTTTTCTATAATAATTAGATGAGCTTGTAAATATTTTTTTAGTAGAGAGACTTCTAAGAAACGATGTTTTTTGGCAAAAATTATTGTTAAAATTAAATTATTCTTTTTTTATCTATTGTTTTACAATATTAAAATATTTCTCCTTGTGGTATATAATACATGTATATTGAAGGAAATTATATGTGTATAACGTTATTAATTCCCTGGCAGTTAATGTCCGGTGAATATTACTATATCTGTTCCTTGAGATGTGTTATAAGAATTACTTGGTTCATTATATAACATGTTTTTAAAGTAACTATTTACATGTGTTTATGCCAATACTTGAATGTAAGAAAATTCTGATATCCTTTTCTAAGTTCAATGATTTATCATAATGATGTAATTACTTTCTTAAATACTTTTACTAAAATAATTGAATCTGTTCTAAAGATAATTATTTATGCGTAGGATGCCAATACACATATCGTAAAGAAGTTACGATGTAAGCAAGTCTATATCATCCTGTGCGGTAATTCATTATAATAACTATTTATTTTATTATAGAAGTAAACTTTAATAGTATATTGATGTGAAATATTTTTTTTTCAGATTCCAAAATTATTTTACAGTGGCTAAAGAATTAAGAGAGAGTATGACAGCTATTAAAGCAAGATAGAATTCGATTAAAACTTTGCCGAATTTATCTCCAAGTTGACAACTTTGGACATAACTTAACAAAATTCCTTAAGAAAATTTAGAAAACTATATAAGAAATATCTATCGAAAGTTTTTTTTTCTATAAAATTCATCATTAGCTATAAATTTTGTCTGGTGTCTCCTTATTTCCTCACTAAGCATGTATGTTCACCTGCATACTTCATTATACTAGCCCAGAATGGAACTTTATCTGTTAGGCAGAAGCTTCTGGATGGGATTCTGCGTAATTTAGGAGCAGGAACCAACCAGAAAAACCCCAATACTTGACATTCTGTGTAAGCATCACTTTTGATTGGAATCAGTAACCGGTCTTCTTGAAGTTTTCCAAGTAATCGAAAATGATTAATAAGTATGACTAATCTACAGTTACGGAATTCATGTGTTTTACATCAGTATCCAAAAAGTAAAGAAATTGCTATCTGGTTATGTGTGGCAATCCTCATATATTTTAATCTCCCATAATAATGTTTACTACATGTAACAATTATAATCACTGTATAATAAATAATATTAGTTTGGGGAAAAAGTTATCCATTATTTTTACGGTAGACGTCTGTAGTGATCGCTATCTCGTGAGGGATCTATCAAACAATTTCAAATTTATGCTCATTGGAAAGGTGACATTTGACACTAAAATATTCTCTTGTGGTTTTTTGTTTGATTAATTCAGTTATGAGTACAAGGTTTTAAAAATAGAAGACAACAAACAGAAAATTCGATACATTTTAGTTTTTCTTTTATAATGGCGAAAATGCTAACCAGGTGGCTAAAATTGTGAAAGGTGTTTATCGTCCTATATATGACTGTAACAACCAGTTACGCACAATTTTGGTTTCTTCGATTCCGTTTGGGTATTTGGATGCTAAAGATGCACCTCGCATGGATACAACATCGTCGAGAATGTCTATAAAGTATCAAAAATTATCAAACTTGACAGCATGTCAGCAGTCGTAGCTTCCCACAAGACCTAAAAATCTACATGAAAACTGTTTTAAACCTTTTTATAAAGCGAATTTGAAAGAAGTTACAAAAAGTTCACGTAAAAATAATGGATTTCTTTTTCCCCAAACTAAAATATAGTGATGGTATTTTTTCCAGTGTTGTAATACCAATCCCCAGTACGTCAAGAAGTTCCTCATGATAAAAGAATTGTCATGAAAGATAATCCATACGATTACAATTCATTAAACACCTGAACGTTTCATCCTACTTTCTTTGGAAATGTCATTTTTTATGAATATTCTCGTTATTTGATTAACATGGGCACAATGAAGATGTAACATCGTTTTGGCACCTATTTATTCTTATTTTTACTTTATATAAATTGGAAAAATTACCAAATAACTCCCCTAATCTTAGAATGATGTTCGTTTTATTCTTACCTTTAAAATAAGCCATAGTATTTTATATTGATAATAAAAATTTAAAAAAGGGCAATTAGTGATAATATATTCATTCTCTCTTGGCTGCGAAAATACTACTTACTTCAATAACATTTTCAAGATTAGAGTATTTTGGGGAAATTGAATTAATGATTGTAAAACTGCTTATTAGAATTTCAGTTAAATCAGCAATATACGATAACTTTATTAATATTCATAAGCAAACTGATCTATTTTTAAGTAATAACGTATTAATTAAATAAAATTAATAAACGTAAAATAAAATTATTAAATGAAAACATGAATTGCATCACTTTGATACAAGGCCTTCAACTGAAATCCCAACGATATTCTAATGCAAGTATTTGAGAAGGAATGATAATCAGGATATCATTACACAATATACATGCATGAAATTAATAACGTTTTCATTTCTTTCAATATTTGTTAAAGTAATTTAGAGTGGAGTATTTGATATTTAGTCGTCTAGATCTAATTTTGTAATACTAAATGGTCAGAAACCATTACTGATTGAATAATAATGCTATTGTATCTCTTTGAATGAACTATTGTTTAAAGCTTTCGAAAAAAGCATTAGATTTCTTAACCTTAATTTGTTGAAGGAAAGATAAATATTTTTCTGACTGCACTTACATTTGTTATTAATAGCTAAGCAAATCCAGTTTGATGTTTAGGTACTAATAACAAAGTCTAAAAACTATTTTTATTAAAATTAAAAACAGAAATGTTTTCAAATTAAATTGTTGGCAGCTTATCCCTATTTCTTAAAATAACATTTTTTTATTTATAATGGCAGGCACCCTTGAACAAGTAAGTACATAAGCCCATTTGCCGCAACAAGGCCGGAAACTGCTACTCATTTATCGTTACCCGGTGGGCACCTGTGAACCAAGTCACGGAGGTATGAGTAGCATCGTCCACGCCACACCACAACAAACCCTTTTTATAGGGTGGGCCCCATTCATCCATCATCTGAGGAAAGGACAAAAAACACAGAGAGAGAGAAAGTACATCCATGCCCGAGCCCGGATTCGAACCCAGGTCCTCTACATCCGTAGTCACTTTTGCTAACCACTAGACAGATTGGGCGGCTGATGATGATGATTAAATATATTACAACGAATCATAATACTTTGAGAATTTTTTATAATACATTAAAATGCCCTTAATGAAAATCAGTTAATAAAAATCAGTTGGAGCTCTGAGTTTTAAAGTCTGATTAAATTTGATTGATTAAAGATCAGTTTAATCAACAATAAAGCAGAAAGATTATCTGGTTGATTCTGGATTTGGTATTTTAAAACAAATGCTTCAGTTGAAGAAATCTGATAGTAGCAAACAGGATTAAACAAAAAATCGGTATAAATTTTTTAATGTGCTAAAAATTAATAAAAATTTATAAACACAGTCAAAAGAATGCATACAGTCGCAGTTAAATATATAGCACAGTCACGAGAATTTTACTTATTTCATTCATTTTTCTCGCTACTTAAAAACCAAGTTAGAACGAATAAAATTTTATTAGCATAAAAAATTAAATAGGGAAAATAACCGTTATTATTATTATTACTGCTATTAATTATTAAAAAAATATGAAAAGCTAGAGCATTTCATTGTTTAACATTGACATTGTTCTCGAGAAATTCGACCAAGCATGCAAAAGAAAGGTCACAAAATACACTGAAAGGTGAAAGTTTGAGTATGGTGTGACGTAAAGCGCGCGCT